>JAKUCM010006811.1:0-35494 GCA_023374145.1 Lepidium sativum | reverse complement strand
GATCAAGACCTATCAAGGCCATCAAAATATAAATCGGGTCAAAAATAAGTATCGGGTCACGCTAAAAGAGTATAAGGCTGTGAACGGAGGTCGGGACACCTTACCGGGACCATCAGACATCCAGGACGTGAAGCACGTACCGCGGGAAGGATTTCATGCACCGCGGTACGTGGTCAACGCGCAGACCAGGAAAGTCAACGCTCGGACTCAGGACGTACTGCAGGAAGGTTGAGTACGTACCGCGGGAAGTTTTGGTGCGTACCACAGGAAGGTCAGGTACAATTTGCGGGAAAGATCAGGATGAACCACGGGTAAATCAAAGATCGAGGAAAATCATCCCGCGGTACAGCAGAGTACGTACCGCGGGAAGGAAATGTATCCGAAGGAACCTCGCACCGCGGTACATTGCAGAACGTACCGCGGGAAGGTTTTGGTCCGAGGAACACCTTACCGTGGGAAGCTGAAATGTTTGGGTCAACGCGCTCACCAAAAAGTCAACATTTTCCCAAAAGTAAAATGCGATGTGCTGGGACTTAGGGAGCCGTTTGGGAAACTTAGTTAGGGTCCCACTAGACCATAACTGAGAAGATATGACTGCTAGGAGTGTGGGGACCAGCTGAAGCGTTCGTCAAAGCCGAGGGAGCAAGCAACCCGAGGATGAAAGCAACAGGCCGCAAGTCCAAGTAAGCGTACAACCCAAGGATGAAAGTGACAGGTCTTGGCATTGCCGAATTTTCTTTCCTCTCCAACGGTCACATGGGCGGCTAGGGTTTTCATTTCTTCTCTTTCACTTTTCGCCTATATATGCTCTTGTAATCCGAAAACAATTTTGAAGTAATGAGAATGAGACTTTCATATCTTTTGTATCTTTACACTACAATCTCTATTTCCGCACAAATGTCTCTCTAAATTCTTACATGGTATCAGAGTTTCAGTTCAACGATTCTATCCATTCTCAATCTACTTAATCTCTTAATCTTATTCTCAATTCTCACAACCACACTTACCTAGACCTAAAATCTCCTCAACGTCTTCCAAACCTTAAATTTCTATGTTTTCTCAAAAGCTTTGCTATTAACCATTGGATAATAGGATGTCTTCCATGGAACACAACAAAGCCCTGGCGATTCCGCTAATCCTCAAAGGAGGAAATTATCTTGTGTGGGCAAGAACCGCAAAAACGGTCCGTTGTGGTCGTGGTTTTTGGAGACACATTGTGAAAGGAAGACCACTCAAAAAGATGGTCGATACTTCGGATGAAGAAGAATCTCAAGCCGGAGAAGAGGAGCTTGATGAAGAAGACAAATGGTACCAAGAAGACCAAGTTGTCATAGCCATCATCCAAAACTCACTCGAATCCTCCATTCTTGAATCCTATTCATACTGTGAAAGTGCAAAAGAACTATGGGAAACTCTCAAGAAAGTGTTCGGAGATATTTCAAATTGTACCCGAGTATTTGAAATTCAAAAGGAGCTCAATGAGCTCAAACAAGAGGACGCTGATTTTTTCAAAATATTTTGGAACATAGAGTTCTCTTTGGGCGGAGTATGACATGCTAAGGCCAAGCACAACAAATCCAGAAATTCTCCAAGAAAGAAAGGAGCAAGACAAGGTGTTTAGCTTACTTCTTACGCTTAATCCAATATTTAACGACTTGATTAAGCACATACTTAGAGACAAGAAGCTCCCAACTCTTGAAGAACTCTGTTCCCGACTTCACAAGGAGCAAGGCTCGTGTGGCTTGTTTGGTGAAAGAAGGGAACTTCCCTCAGGAAAGAAGACAATATACAAACGTGATGACAAGAGGAAAAGCGTAGTATGTGACCGTTGCAAGAGAACCGGCCACTCCAAAGATAAATGTTGGATTCTTCATCCACATCTTAAGCCGGTTAAATTCCAAAAAGAGCCGAAGGTCAATCTAAGTCAAGAAGCTGAGGGGGACAAAGGAGCTTCAAGCTCATCCGGCACTAAGAACGATTTTATCAAGAATCATGGTGAGGAAACGACAGGAAATTCAATCCTAAGTGAGATGGTGAAAAGGTCGGATATTGAAGCACTCATCAAGGCTATAGCCTCCCTAAAAGAGTCCGGTATCACTCTCTATTCTCATAAACCTAGGAATGATATAGTCATAGACTCGGGAGCCTCCCACCATATGATTAGCAATCAAAACCTCCTAAGGCATATTGAACCCACTCTAGGAAATGTTATAGTAGCAAATGGTGAAAATGTTCCAATAAGTGGCATAGGTAGTCTGAAATTATTTAATAAATATTCGAAAGCCTTTTTCATACCAAGATTCACATCAAATCTACTATCCATAAAAAAGGCAACTAGTGACTTAAATTGTTATGCAATTTTTGGGCCTAATGAAGTGTGGTTTCAGGATATTAAGAGTGGAAAGCTGATAGGAAAAGGAGAAGCCAAAGACGACCTATATGTGCTCCAAGACTCACCAACAAATTCCACTCTTTTATCGTGTCTTACCTCTAAAGTTGCTAATGATTTGAATGCTATTTAGCATGCTAGCTTAGGGCATCCACATCATCGTGCTCTTACACTAATGATGCCTAATATGTCATTTGATAGTTTAAATTGTGAAGCATGTATATTGGGTAAACATTGCAAGACGGTTTTTCCGAATTCAAGTACTATCTATGAAAATTACTTTGACTTAATACATTCGGATGTGTGGACTTCTCCATGCATATCTAGGGATAATTTGAAATATTTTGTCACTTTATTGATGAAAAATCCAAGTACACTTGGGTCACTCTCCTTCATACTAAGGATCGAGTATTTGATGCGTTCATAAACTTTCAAAATTATGTAATTAATCATTTTAATGCCAAAATTAAGATACTTCGGTCAGATAATGGTGGAGAATACACAAGTTCAAAATTCAAAGAACATCTAAACAAATATGGAATTGTTCATCAAACAAGTTGCCCCTATACACCTCAACAAAATGGAGTTGCGGAACGCAAGAATAGACACCTCATGAAGGTGATGTCATGGCTGTTCCACATGAAAGTGCCAAAGAAATTTTGGGGAGATGCTGTCATGGCTGCTTGCTATATCATCAATAGGATTCCAACAAGAATCCTACAAGATACTTCACCGTTTGAGGTACTAAACGGAACTAAACATTTTCTTCATCGTTTGAAAGTGTTTGGGTGTTTGTGATTTGTGTTAATTCCAGGGGAACAAAGGAGCAAGCTAGATGCTAAAAGTACTAAGTGCATTTTTCTTGGCTACTCACCCACACAAAAGGGTTACAAATGCTACGACCCAACAACAAATCAGACATTTGTCTCTAGAGATGTCAAGTTTCTTGAGGAACAACGATACTTCGAGAAAATGGATTGGGAAAGCTTGAAAGACCTATCCAACTCTACCTTGGATAGAGCAACCAGCCTAAGATACCTCTTGGAACACCTCGGTCATGGAATGTCAAAGGAACAAGAGGGTAATGTCCCAAACAAATCGATTAAGGAGAAAGCATCCAAGGAGCTTCCACAATCACCTATGATTCAGCCGCATTCTCCACTAGACCTATCTCCCAAGGATCATGATCACAATGGGAAGGAACAAAGGGAAGAAGCTTCCCGGATAGAGAGAGTATTGGAAGAAGAAGTCCAAGAACCAAGCCTTCGCCGAAGTAAAAGGGTAAAACAAATGGATGAAATCTCTCGACTGGAAGAAGCAACAAAAGAAGAGGTTCAAGAACCAACCCTCCTCAGAAGCAATAGATTCAAAGACCATCCATGTATATACTACAACAACTACTCGGTGGCTCATACTATTCAAGCGGTGTGTTCCCTCAACTTTCTACCAATGGATCTTTGGGCCTTTGGCAGCAAACTTGAGCTAGAACAAATACCAAAAACATATGAGGAAGCCAAGAAGATAAAGGTTTGGAGTGATGCTGTCGAAGATGAGACAAACGCTATGAAAAGAAACAATACTTGGTATGAAGCAAAATTACCTCCGGGAAAGAAAGCGGTAAGCTCAAGATGGATTTTTACCATTAAATACAAGAGCAATGATGACATTGAATGATACAAGACTCGCCTAGTGGCTTGGGGATTTAGTCAAACATATGGTGAAGACTATAATGACACCTTTGCACCGGTGGAAAAGCTTCATACCGTTCGAGTAATCCTATCCGTGGCTACCAATCTCTCTTGGGAACTTTGGCAAATGGATGTAAAAAACGCCTTCCTCCAAGGAGAGCTTGAGGAGGAACAGTATATGCATCCACCACCGGGTCTTGAAAGACACATTGCTGCTGGGAATGTCTTAAGACTCCGCAAGGCAATATATGGTCTCAACCAATCTCTGAGAGCATGGTACTACAATTTGAGTACAACCCTCATGAACCGGGGATTCAAAAGATCTGAGGCGGATCACACATTGTTTACTCTTCAAAGCTCCCAAGGCATTGTGGTTATACTAGTCTATGTAGATGATTTAATCATATCCGGGGACGACAAAGAAGGTATCTCATCTATCAAACATCACCTCAAATCTGTTTTTGATATAAAAGATCTTGGAGAACTAAAATACTTTCTAGGAATTGAAATATGCCGGTCATTAGATGGCTTATTCATGTCCCAAAGAAAATATACACTTGATCTTTTGCATGAGACAGGAAAGATAGGTTGCAAGGCTGCCAATACACCTCTTGAAGATGGGTATAAGGTTGCGCAAAAGGGGGAGCAAGATGAGGAACCACTTGAAGATGCAACTCAATATCAGAGGCTTGAAGGCAAGCTAATCTACTTACAATTACAAGGTCGGATCTATGCTTTTCCGTGAATCAAGTGAGCCAATACATGCAAAATCTGAGCAAATATCATTGGTCATTGGTGGAACGCATCCTCCGATATCTCAAAAAAAAATCCAGGTCAAGGTATATGGATGGGAAGAAACCATAACACCGAGATAGTTGGGTATTGTGATGCGGATTGGGCCGGGGATCGGAATGATAGAAGATCAACAACCGGCTAGTGTACATTCATTGGTGGAAATATGGTAACATGGAAAACCAAGAAGCAAAAGGTGGTCTCTTGTTCAAGTGCGGAAGTCGAGTATAGAGCCATGAAGAAGCTTACTAATGAAGTAACATGACTAAAAGCTCTTCTCAAAGACCTTGGAATTGACCATCCGAACCCAATCACCATCCATTGTGACAACCAAGCCGCTATTCACATTGCATCTAATTCGGTGTTCCATGAGAGGACAAAACACATTGAGGTAGATTGTCATAAAGTAAGGGAGAAGATCCTTAAAGGAGTTACCCTACCATGCTTCACAAGGAGTGAAAATCAATTGGCGGATATCTTCACCAAAGTCGTGAGTCTCAAGGTATGTGATCACATATACCCAAAGCTTAGACTCACAGATCCAACACATCCTTGATCAAAGGTCCCCTCACTCATAGTTTGCATACTCTTTTTTTCCTTAGTTGAGTTTTGTCCCAAGTGCTTTTCTCCCTAAGGTTTTTAATGAGGTGTGAATTATGGGTCTTCGAAGTTTGAATTTTTATATAGTAGAAATCTAAACTTGAGGGGGAGTATTGATCAAAAGACCTATCAAGGCCATCAAAATATAAATCGGGTCAAAAATAAGTATCGGGTCACGTAAAAAGAGTATCGGGCTGTGAATGGAGGTCGGGACACCTTACCGGGACCATCGGACATCCAGGACGTGAAGCACGTACCGCGGGAAGGATTTCATGCACCGCGGTACGTGGTCAACGCGCAGACCAGGAAAGTCAATTCTCGGACTCAGGACGTACTGCAGGAAGGTTGAGTACGTACCGCGGGAAGTTTTGGTGCGTACCACAGGAAGGTCAGGTACAATCTGCGGGAAAGATCAGGATGAACCGCAGGTAAATCAAAGATCGAGGAAAATCATCCCGCGGTATAGCAGAGTACGTACCGCGGGAAGGAAATGTATCCGAAGGAACCTCGCACCGCGGTACATTGCAGAACGTACGGCGGGAAGGTTTTGGTCCGAGGAACACCTTACCGTGGGAAGCTGAAATGTTTGGGTCAACGCGCTCACCAAAAAGTCAACATTTTCCCAAAAGTAAAATGCGATGTGCTGGGACTTAGGGAGCCGTTTGGGAAACTTAGTAAGGGTCCCACTAGACCCTTATTGAGAAGATATGACCGTTAGGAGTGTGGGGGCCAGCTGAGGCGTTCGTCAAAGCCGAGGGAGTAAGCAGCCCGACGATGAAAACGACAGGACGCAAGTCCAAGGAAGTGTACGACCCAAGGATGAAAATGACAAGTCTTGGGATTGCCGAAGTCTCTTTCCTCTCCAACGGTCACATGGGCGGTTAGGGTTTTCACTTCTTCTCTTTCACTTGTCGCCTATATATGCTCTTGTAATCCGAAAACAATTTTGAAGTAATGAGAATGAGACTTTCATATCTTTTGTATCTTTACACTACAATCTTTATTTCCGCACAGATGTCTCTCTAAATTCTTACACAGACAATCTGACAGAATCGTGGATTGAATTGAACTATCAAGAGTGGTAAGAAAGCTCTTAATCTTTAATCTTGTAAACCATTCGGATATAACCCACCAAATAGATAACAAGTTCGAGAATTTTACGCCTCAAAGATCAAACAAGTTTGAAAGGGGGGTTTTTGATTAAAATGTTTGATAAAATGAAAAGAACTAGGGTTTTTAGTACTTATAGGACACCAGCCACGAAATGGGCCTAAAGTACAAATGCCCAAAAATTAAAACAAAAGACTATAATAAGTCCACTTAAAGCCTTAGTCAAAAATAGTCTTCCCTTTCCCTTTCAAATCATGTTGTCAATGAGGCAGATGTAGAGTGTGTATTGACAAGTCTCATTAAAAACCTTGGTCTAGAAAACCCATTGGGATAAAACTAGACACATGTAAAAGAGTGCAAGAATACACACCTTTCATTGACAACCCTTAGTCGGCTTGAATTAAAACCAGTGTGGTTTGATTAGCCATATGACTAAGGTTTCTCTCGGCTTGTATTAAGAATGTGCCAACAGCCTGTTCAAGTAGTCTAGCCTTAGATCGAGTAATAGGTCCAATCGGCACATCCAAAGCTTGTTGAACTCCTTCAGCTCCGAGCTCCATAGTATCTTCATGTCCCGGTGCTTGTTGCTGGTCCATGATCATATCATAAGGACCACAATCATACCATTCAGCCCATTTGATGTGAAGAGAGTGTGATCCGCCTCCGGCTTATGGAAGCCACACTCAGAGAGTAAAGCTCAACTTATGGTACCATGCCGGAGGAGATTGTTTAAGACCGTAAATTTCTTTCCGAAATCGCAAAACTTTCCCGGGGGCTTGTGCTCCCTTCAAGACTAGGAGGAGGATACATATATACTTCATCTTGTAGTTCTCCTTGGAGGAATGCATTCTTGACATCCATTTGCCATAGTTCCCACTCTAAGTTAGTAAGACAAAGAGAGTACAACACGTACTGTATGGAGCTTGGCAACATGTGCAAATGTATCAGTGTAGTCTTGACCATATGTTTGGATGAAGCCTCTTGCAACTAGTCGGCATTTGTACCGTTCAGTGCTTGCATCACTTTTATACTATATGGTAAATATCCACCGAGAAGTGACAACCTTTTTCCCGGGTGGTAAGTCTTATTCATTCCATGTATGGTTCTTGTCCATAGCATTGCATTCATCCATGATTGCATCTCTTCATTCCTTTCGGTCTCTTGCCTCCTCATAGCTATTAGGAATCTGTTCAAGTTCAATTTTTCCAAGAAACACTTGATGATCATAAGGGACAAGGTCAAGAGAACAAGCCACTTGATTTGGATGAGCAACTACATTATTGTTGTAGTAGACCACTGGTTTCCTTAGTCGGGTACTACACCTTAAAGGTTGCGCCGCAGTTTTGGATGGAGTGATACTACCCGGACCATGAGTTCCATGTGGTTCGGTATAATTTGGTTCTTCTTAAATTGACTCACTATCATCAACTATTCTCGGTCCTTGGCTTATTGAGGTAAATGATGGATCACTCGGTGCCTCATGCATTTAATTTGATGTTTTGGTATACATCTGTCTCTTGGTGATGGCATGTTCGGGGAGGATTGTTCTCTTTCACCAATACTTTGAAGGAGGAATTAGAGACTTTCATTTCGATCTTGTGTTGAGTTTGTAAGATATTTAAGATCATCCCACTCTGTTTTATCAAAATAGTTGTTATCCGCTAAGAACTTGACATCCCTAGAGGCATATATCCTTTGATTGATTGGATCAAGACACTTATACCCCTTTTGTGTTGTTGAATATCCAAGAAATACACACTTTATGCTCTTGGCATCTAGTTTTGTGTGTTGTTCTCTTGGAATTAAAACGAAACACACCCAACCGAATACTCTTAGATGCTCAATAAATGGTTTTGAACCATTGAGTACTTCATATGGTGCAGAGTCTTGAAGAACTTTAGTAGGGATTCAGTTGATGAGATGACATGCCATTAATACCACATCTCCCCAATATCATTTTGGTACTTTCATGTGATACATCATGGATCTTGCTACTTTCATAAGGTGTCGATTTTTCCTTTCTGCAACACCATTTTGTTGTGGGGTACAAGGGAAACTCGTTTGATGAATTATTCCATGCTTGTTCAAGTGATCTTTGAATTTGGTGCTTGTGTATTCACCTCTATTATCCGATCGCAGTACTTTTTATTTTTAAATAAATTGGTTAGACACATATTTTTGGAAATTGATGAAGACATCAACAAATAGACGGTCTTTGGAAGCCATCAAGGTTACCCAAGTGTATTTTGATTTTTCATCAATAAAGGTCACAAAATACTTAAGGTTATCCCCAGATGAACAAGGTTATGTCCACACATCCGAGTGAATTAAGTCAAAACAATTCTCATAAATAGTACTACATTTTGGAAGCATTGATTTGCAATTGCCTAAGATACAAGCCTCACAAGTTATATGATCAAATGAAATCTTCTGTAAAATTAAGCTTAAGGCTCTAGAATGGGGATGACCCAATCTAGCATGCAAAACCGAGTTAAAAAAAGATCCAACATTCAAAATTTAAATTGTTAACGGAAATATAGTGAGATAAACTTGGTGAAGATTCTTCTAAAACATATAATCCATCTTTAACTCTTTCTCTTCCAAGTGTGTTTCCACGCTTAATATTCTGAAATTCCACATGGTTAGGACCAAATATAGCATAAAAATTTAAATCGGATGAGGTTCTCTTAACCGAATGGAGATTTGATGTGAAACTTGGCATAAAGAAAGCTTTGGTTTTTCTATGAATCAAATTCAAATTTCCTATTCTTTGAATTGGTACTTTCTCCCCACTAGCAATAATGACATTTCCTATATTAAGCTTAACACTTTTTATCAACCTATGATTGCTTATCATGTAGTGTGAAGCACCGAAATCAACAATTAAGGAATTTGAGGAATTTTGAGAAAGATAAGAGATACCGGAATCCTTTAGACTGGCAATGGCTTTGATGATTTTATCAAAGATCGGATCTTCTTACAAAATCTCCATGAGACTTAGCATTCATGGTCGTTGCTCCTCCGGCTTTAGAACCTTCCACCTTTTCATCCTCATTAATTTCTCCTTGCACCACTTTTGCCTTTTGTTCTCTCAACTTATTTGGTTTCAGATGAGGATTAAGGATCCAACATTTTTCTTTGGTGTGGCCCTTCTTTTTGCAATGTCCACACACGGCATTACGCTTGTCATCATTCTTGAAATTCATCTTGTGGACGGTGATGAGTTCCCTTTTTTCATTTACTAGACCAATATTTCCTTGCTCCATTTGAACTTTAAGCATACACCTCATCCACATTTGGAAGACTCTTTTCCCTTAAGATATACTAGATGAAATCATTATAACCCGGATTTAATCCTCCAACTAGACTAAATACCTTCTTGCTCACGTCTTGTATTTTGAACAAAAGGATTTGTGGTGTTTGGCCTCAACATTTCAAGTTCTGACCAAAGAACTCTTACCTTCCCAAAATAGTCCCCAAACTCCATATCTTCTTGCCTAAGTGAGTTGAGAGTTCTCTTGACTTCAAAAAATCGAGTGAGATTGGAGACATTTGCATAGATTTTATTGAGGGTGTCCCATAGTTCTTTGGCAGTTTCACAAAAGAAGTATGATTCAAAAATACGAGGGTCAAGAGATTTTGTTATTATTGCCATCACGGTTTATCTTCTTGAAACCATTTGTCATCATCGGAAGCTACCACATTGGAAGTTCCTTCTTTTCATTTTCCCTTGTTGGCTACACATGAGGCTTTGTCTTGCGGAGGTTTGACATGACTCCACAACCTATAACTACACAAGGTCATTCTTGCGATTCTTGATCACATCATATAGTTTGGCCCCTTAAGTATCATCGGAATACAAGCTCCTTTATGAGATTTCATGGCGTCTTAAAGGGAGAGACAAAATTTTAGACTAAAGATTCGAACGGAATACTGGAAGAGACTGAGTGGAGATTAAGAGAAAAACAAGATCTTTATTGCTCTAATACCATGATAAAATTTAAGAGAAAGAGTTGAAGATTCATGTGTAAAGATTATAGAATCAATAGAAGAAATTTTATTGATTTTCTTAAGTCTTTTTACAAACTCTTTACGGTATATTTATATGCAAATAAAGGAAGACCCAACACTAGCCAACTAGTCTTTTGGAGGAGAGAGGTGCCGGTGGTCCCGCGGTCAAGCGTGGTCCCGGGACAGATATGGTCTCGCGAACAGAGTTTTTGCGGGGAGAAGTGGTCCCGGAGAGAAATGGTCCTAGGGAGAAGTGGTCCCATATTCTTCTTTAATTTAAACGGCTCCATGATGTCACCTAGGCCCGTAAATAAATCAGGGAAGGACTTTAAGCTTCATGGTTCTTCATAGGATTGGATCCCGAAGTGATCGCCCTAACGGGTCACTCGTACGAAGACAAAATGATCGGATCGGTACGGCTGGGGCGTTTGCGTTCTAGGTGCTGGTGTTTTGCGCCTTGACGTTCCACGATCCACCCAGCGCCTTCTGACACCAGGGAGTTGGCTCCCCATCGCCTTCTGTCCTCGGGGAGTCTGCATCCCAACACCTCTCGAGTCCCGATCTTGCGCCCCGATGATTCCCGAGTCCCGATCTTGCACCACGATGATTCCTGACTGAGCGCCCCGGCAATTTTCAACCTTGTGACCCACGATAACTCTTTTCCTTCTTTTATTTACTTTGATCAATACATATACCTTTGAAAAATCTTCACCCTTTTTGCAGCTTGAAGAGGAATCCGACTTCCTTGATGCAGACCCAATATACCAACATGCAAAACGAAAAGGAGACCTAACATTCTCCTTTTCTCGAATGCCGAGTTCCTGAAATTAAGCGGTAAACATTCAAAAAAAACCTACATAACAGTATACGACAACCTACATAAGTAATAGCAAAACCTACATTAAACAACAAACCCTACATAATGTCTAGCATAACCAACATGAAATGTATAACAAAACCTACATCGCCTACCAAAACCTACTATAGCTAAAAAACCTACATGTCATAGTAAAACATACATGCATCTCTGGAACGCCTTAGTGAGTTCGTAGTAGTCCGGACCTTCGAGTATGTATGTGTTTAACTCAGCCCATAACTCTTCATGGGATGCCTCCACATCCACTTCTTCTTGAACCAGACAACATGGCAGCCCTGAGATCTCCTCAAACTCATAAAAGGAGAACCTCAAAGGCCAGGAACCGACCAATACCCACATCTCGTTCATTTTTCTGACATCAAGTTAATTCAAGAGCAACCAATCCAGGCTTCACTGCCCACATATACTTCCTCTCTGTCAATTTTAGAATTACACAAACCGAGAAATTGTCTTGTATATCGATGAAGGCATCTTCACCAATAGCTAGCCACATGTGCTTAAAATCTGGGAGCTTACAGAAATGATTGAAGCTCTTTTTGCTATAAGCACTTTTTTTCTGCGCTGAAAAGTCTCATTGGGTATTCCTTCTGTGCCATTGCTGCTAGGAAAACCTACATTACTGATGTCAAAACCTACATAACGTAAACCAAAACCTACATAACAAAATCAAAATCTATACAACAAAATCAAAACCTACATAACATAAACCAAAACCTACATAACATAAACCAAAACCTACATAACGTAAACAAAAACCTACATAACAGAATCAAAACCTACATAACGTAAACCAAAACCTACAACAAAACCTACATAACTGATGCAAAACCTACATAACGTAAACCAAAACCTACATGACGTGACCCAAAACCTAGATACCAAAACAAAAACCTACATAACGTAAGCAAAACCTACATAACAACATTCAAAACCTACATAACGCCAATTAAAACCTACATAAATGAGTACAAAACCTACAAAAGAAGATATAAAATATGTCTTCATTTACGGCTTTTGTTGACACAACTGATCACCTGCTTTTAAAGAAGATACGTATATGTAAGATGATCGACCTGAGACCTTAGCAGGTAGAGGTAAGTGAACATTTATCTCGCTGATTCAAACTCAAAAGTGACACGTTCTCCTAATATGGTTTGAGCTAAACTCACACCTTTGATAGAGAATCAAAGTAAAGTAGACTTACCAAAGAATAACGAAATGTTATGGTTCTAAAATATGATTTTTTTTCTTTTTTATTCAGAAGTAATTTGTGGGATTATGATTCGATTGATGAGATTTGGTATGATACTTATGAGATCGATGATATCGATGAAATTGATTTTTCTGGCGATTAAAAGAAAATGAACAAATGAAGAAACTACATATTCAATTATCCCCATTATACGAAACTAAAACACATTTTTCTAATTCTTTCTACACAGTTATGAACTCATGTTTAATAAATTCGTCCAAACCCCTCTTACAAAACTTAGGAGTTCTTTGAATTACCGAAACTAAAAAATAGCAGATTGAATGACAAAAACGCAACATGCATATAATAAATTTTTTTCTTAAATCTTATAGGTCTCGTATGACAAAGATACTCTCAAATTTAAGTCTAATTACTTTCATAATTCACAAAAGTTACATGTACGGGTGATTACAAATGTTTCTCCCCATGAAATGTTTTTTTGGGGTTAAAAACAGTCGAAATATTAGGACTTTAATTAAAAAAAGTAATACATTTTTAACAACTACAGTACTATACCGTTTTAACTCTTTCTTTTTTTGTATAAATGTCTCAATATCGAAAATGTTAAGATTTGCCCAACACCTATATTTATAAAAGGATAAAAACTGCAAATTACACAAAAAGATAAAACATAACTGAATAAGGAGAATTTGTATTCGAGTTGTTGAAATCTAGATAGGTAAAGCAACTGAAAAATATATAAAATAAGAGAATTTAGAAATTGAGAGAGTTGCAAAAATTTAGATTCTCGAATTCATTTCCTCATCTCTTGTCTCTGCTTCTTCTTTGTTCATCTTCTACTCGAAAATTTTATTTCTCTCGTGCATGCATCACGATTGATAGTAGAAGTATATTGGAGCCAACCTTCATAAAGATCTAGCACCAGATTGAAGGCCTTTTAGCTCAAATATAAAAGCAGATATCTTTGTCTCTGCAATCTCTTCTTCCTCCTTCGATCTTTTTCTTTGTTCTTCATCTCTGTTTCGATATCAAGTTCTAACAGTTTGAGCTAAAACATTTGTTAGATTCAAGATTCAAACATGAGGAATGAAGCACTACATGATCTCTCGAGGCTTCAACCTTTAATCGGATCCAACTATCGGAGGTGGTCAGAAGAATTCTTATTCTTCATCCAAGAAGTTGGCTTAGACTATGTTCTGTTTAATGATTCTCCTTCTCATCTCGAGAAGAAGTCTGCTTCAAGTTCAGATGACTCGACCACTCCAAAGAAAGTCGCTTCTGATTCCGATGATTCGTCTTCAAGCAAATAAAAAAGAGAAGATACCATTGAGGAACATAACCAAACGTGCAGAGGCTATATCATCAGGAATTTGTCAGAGAAACTCTTCGATATCTACGAGACCTATGAATCCGCACGAGAGATTTGATTAACTTTAAAGAAGAAGTATGGTATTGAATATGAAGGTAAGAAACAGTACATCACTTCTTGCTGGACTTCATTTTCTATGAAAGATAATGTCGCTATTCTTAAGCAATTACATGTGTACGAAGCTATAGTATCGAGAATCCAAGCAGAAGGCATCTCAATAGATGATCAAATCGCATCATTGGTTCTGGTAGACAAGCTTCCTCCATCTTGGAATGATTACAAATCAAATTACCTAGAACTCGATGTTAATCTTGTAGAAATCTTAGAGAAAGGCTAAAGATCCAAACAGAAAGGTGGAAAGAATGATTCTAAGAATCAAGCAAAGAAGACTATTGAATTCAAAAAGAAATTTAAGTGCTAGAACTGCAACAAGATTGTACACAAAAAGCATGACTGTAAACTTCCACCAAAACCTAAAGAGATATCAAAGGTTCATCTCACTGAATATCTAGTAGTTCTTCTGACTGAAGTAAATGCCACTACATATACAGTAGTTGTTCTGCAATGATAAATGACTATTCAAGAACTTCGATGAATCTGCAAGCAACAATGTGTTTATAGGAGATGCTAGAGCTCTTAATGTTGCATGGATTGGTGAATCGGAGCCAAAAATGTCACCAGGAAGAACTCTGAAACTCACGAAGGCTCTCTATGTTCTCAAAATCTGGAGAAACTTAATCTCGAATGGTCTTCTGATGGTTGTATGTATCAAGCAAACTCATGACTCTGGTAAGATGGTTTTAAGAAAGAATGGTGCATATGTAGGAAATGCTTATTGTAATGGAAACTTGTTCATTCTCGAGATTGTTCATGAAAAGGTGAATTGTTCTGCTTACTTTGTGGGTGATTTGAGTACTTGGCATAATAGATTGGGCCATCTTAATGTCAAGTCTTTTAAAGGTTAAAGCAAGCAGATCTAATCCCTGATAATCTTGAAATGGAATTTAAAAAACATGAGATTTGTACCGAAGCTAAGCATAGTACAAAACCATTCAAAGTTCATATATCTAGGTCATCTCATCCTTTTGATATTTACCCGGACTTAGTTGATTTCAAAAGCACTGTGAATAAAGGAGGAAAAAGTATTATATGACTTTCATTGATCATTCCTCTAGATATGCAAAGGTTTACTTACTTAAATTTAAAAATGAAAGTGCTGAGGCAGAAGTAGAGGATCAATTAGATCTTAAGATCAAAAGATTAAGATAAGACAGAGAATGAGAGTATGAATGTGAAGCACTAAAGTCATTCGGCTCAAAAGAAAGAATTATACACGAAAGAACAACACCTTACAATCCTCAACACAATGAAATTGTAGAGAGGAAAAACAGAACATTAAAGAACATGATGAACTCAATGTTGCTAAGTTCAGGTATACCAGATTCTTTGTGGGGGTGAAGCAATTCTTCCTGCATGTTACATTCTAAACAAAGTGCCTTACAAAGGTTTGTCATCAATTCTATATGAATTGTGGAAAGGTTATAAACCAAACCTTTCTTTTATGAGAGTATGTGGCTCTTTAGTTTAAATGGCTTTACCAAGTTTTAAAAGAACTAACATTGGATCAAGACAATTGATGCAGTATTTGTAGGATATGCAAGTAAAAACGCTGCATATCGGTGTATGATGTTTGATGTGTTGAACTTAATTAAGTAACTATTTGGTTAAGAGTGAATCATATGGTTAAGATGTAACCAACAAAAGTCACATGATCACCCTAAGACATTGTACTTGTTGGAGCTAAAGGATAAGTGGTCTCCTTTACACTTTCAAGAGATGTCTCAGTGTGTTACTACTTCAAGTAACTTAGAGTCACATGTGCATATACTCACATTTTCAAAATATATGTGTTTGTATAGGTTAGATTTACATTCCTTGGTCTATATATATCTTTTGTAAACAAAACATTGCTTCTTTAAGAAAGAGAAACCTCTTCTTCTCAATACTCCCTTATTCTCTAGTTTTCATACCTTTCAATCTTCATTCTCTTCTCTAAATCTCTCAATCTCTTGAATCTATTCTCTTAAAACTCACATGGTATCAGAGCCAAGTTCATTCAAGGCTAATTTTTATTCTTACTAAGATCCCAATATCTCTCATTTTCTAAAAATCCTCCATTGTTGTTCTTGAAGCTTTTTCTCGGACCATTGGGTAAAAGGGTGCATCTTCGAAAAAATGGAAAACTTGAAGTTTTTAGGAGTTCATGTGGTTCTTAAGGGTGTTAATTACCTCTTGTGGTCAAGAACTGTCACTACTATCTTAAAAAGTTGAGGGCTTTTCTCACATTGAAGAAGGAGCTCCAAAGAAGGCGGTTTCGGTTAGTTTGAAGGCAAAGGAAAAAGAGAGTGACGTGAGTGCTGAAGTTACAGCTGGAGAAGATGAATAAAAGTGGTACCAAGAGGATCAAGTTGCTTTTTTCATTATCCAAAGCTCACTTGATCCATCCATCCTTGAAGCCTATTCTCATTGTGAGAATGTTAAGGAACTTTGGGACTCTCTAAAACGAGTATATGGAAATCTCCAATATTAGTCGAGTCTATGAAGTTATTTCTATTAACAACCTCAAGCAAAAAGGTATGGAGTTCACTCAATGGCTTGGGAAGTATAGATCTTATTGGGCTGAACTTGAGATGCTTAGGCCATTTACGGTGGATCCAATAATTCTTCATGAGAGGCTTGAGCAAGACAAGGTATTTGGAATGATGATGAACTTGAACCCAACTTATGGAGACTTGATTTGTCACCTCTTGAGACAAGATAAGCTTCCAAATTTAGATGAAGCTTGTGGTTTAGTACAAAGAGAACAAGGTTCTAAAAATCTCCTCGGTGGAAAGGGGGAGCTTATCATGGTCAACAAGGCTTCATACCGACATGAAGAGAGGAAGACATTCATGTGTGATCACTGCAAGCGCAAAGGACACACAAAGGATTGATGGTAAACATTGAAATATTGAAATTATTTAAAAATGATTCTTGTGAAACTTACATCCTTAATAAACACTCAAAATATGTTTTTCCTAAATCTGTAACTGTTTATAAAAAATGTTTCGACCTTGTTTACTCGGATGTGTAGTCATCTCCATATGAATCTAGAGAATGACACAAATATTTTGTAACATTTATTGATGAAAAATTGAATTTTACTTGGATAACCTTGTTACTAAAGTCCAAAATTTTGCAAAGACCAAAATCCTAAGGTCGGATAGTGGAGGAGAATACATGAGCAGTGCACTTCAAAAATTCCTTGTGAAACACGGCATCATTCATCAAACAATTTGCCCATATACTACCCAAAAAAATGGAGTTTCTCAATGCAAGAATCGACATCTTATGGAAGTGGTTAAGTCGATGATGTTTCATAAAAACCTTTTTAAACGTTTTTGGGGTGATACGGTTGTCTCCGCGTGTTATCTAATTAACCGAATTCCTACCCAAGTACTCCATGATGTGTCTCCATTTGAGGTATTGAACAAAACCAAATCTATCATTGATCACTTACGTGTGTTTGGATGTGTGTGTTTTGTCCTTATCCCATGAGACCAAAGAAACAAACTCGAGGCCAAGAGTGCTAGGGGCATGTTCATTAGCTTTTCCATCACACAAAAATGATACAAATGCTACATACCGGAAACATGCAGAGTTATGGTGTCCAAGGATGTCAAGTTTATAGAGGAAAAAGGATTTCACGATGCTAAAGATTGGACTAGTCTTCAAGACATCACCCACAACACTTCCAATTGGGCAATGAGGCTTTGAATGGTTTTGGAAAGGCTTGGGATACCTCTAGGAGTCCCCCAAGGAACTAGTGAAGGAGGATGGAGTGGCAAGAAAGACAGCCAATCTTCTCGGATCATGTTCGACCATGATGTAGTTGTGGTCGATCCGAATGTGGTCGCAGTCAACCCAGACAGGGGCGTGGCCGACCCGAACATGGTCACTGCCGACCCGGACATGGTCGCCGCCGACCCGGACATGATCGCGGCTGACCCAAACATGATCATAGCCGGCCAAGATGCGGCTAAACTGGACGTGGCCAAAGTCGATCCATATGTGGTCGCAGCAGAACCAGTCCCACTTAGGCGGAGTACAAGGATACGCAAGGCTTCCTCCCATTTGGATAACTCTCAATTTTACTTTAATAACATTGTGGTAGCTCATCCTGACCAAGTTCCATGCGCCATGATCCATGTCCCTCTAGAACATCAAGCATTCACTACACAACTTAAGCAACATACTATACCAAGTAATTATAAAGAAGCTAAAAAGCATAAGGTATGGCGTACTCCATTAGTGATGAACATGGAGCCATGGTTCGGAACAACACGTGGGATGAAGCTGAACTCCCTCTAGGAAAGAAAGTTGTAAGTTCTCGGTGGATCTTCACAATTAAGTACAATAGTTATGGGACGATTGAACAATACAAGTCGAGACTTGTGGCTAGAGGCTTCACTTAAACTTATGGAGAAGACTACAATGACACAAAATGCCCCGATTGCCAAACTTCATATGGTACGTATTGTATTATCTTTAGCGATTAACCTTGATTGGGATTTATGGCAAATGGATGTCAATAATGTGAGGCTGAACCATACACTCTTCACAAGCCATGGTAAACATGGTATTGTTGTTATTCTTGTGTATGTGGATGACATACTCATTACGGGAAGCGGTCAAGATGGTATACAAGATATTAAAGCACACCTTAATTATGTATTTGACATAAAGATTTGGGCACGATAAAAAAAGTATTTCCTTGGGATCGAAATGTGTCGTTCTCAAGAAGGCCTCTTTCTTTCTCAAAGGAAGTGCACACATGATCTTTTGAATGAGAGTGATGTAGGTACACGGAAAGCTTCTACTCCTCTTGAAGGTTTCTACCAAGCAACGTGCAAGGGGGAGAAAGATGATGAACCCTTCGAAGATGTACAAAAATACCGTAAAATGGTTGGTAGCTAATTTATCTTACCATAACAAGGCCGAATCTGTGTTTTGCAGTCAACCAAGTGAGTCAACATATGCATGGTCCAAATAAATGTCATTGGAACATGGTGGATCGGATGCTAAGGTACCTCAAAGGCACACCCGAACATGGTATATGGATGGGCCGAAACAAAGACACAACACTTGTTGGATATTGTGATGCGGATTAGGCTGAAGATATACAAGACCGCGAGTCTACTATCGGGTGTTCCACGTTCTTTGGAGGCAATCTAGTGACTCAGAAAAGAAAGAAGCAAAAGGTTGTGTGTCATATTCAAGTGCCGAAACCGAGTATAGAGCTATGAGGAAGCTCAAAGATGAACTCATATGGTTGAAGGCCTTACTTAAGGATTTGGGAGTTGAATCACAAGAGCCAATTACGATGCACTGTGATAACCAAGCTGCCATTCACATTGCATCTAATCCAATGTTTCATGAAAGAACCAAACACATCGAGGTGGATTGTTGTAAGGTTAGAGAAAAGATTGAACAGGGTGTGATCTTACCATGCTATACAAGAAACTTAGATCAACTAGCCGATATATTCACTAAAGCAGCAAGTTTCAAGGTGCGTGATTTCGTATACAAAAAACTTGGATTGGTAGATATGTCCAAACCATGACCATAAAACATACTCTTTTTTCCTTAGTCGGTTTTGTCCCAGTGAGTTTTCCACTAAGGTTTTTAATGAGGTGGGGAGTCATAATTTTCAAACTTGATCAATAATGATACACATTATGGATTCGAGCTTAAGTGGGAGTGTTGAACTTAATTAAGTAACTACTTGGTTAAAAATGAATCATGTGGTTAAGATGTAACCAACAAAAGTCACATGATCACCCTAAGACATTGTACTTGTTGGAGCTAAAGGATGAGTGGTCTCCTTTACACTTTCAAGGGGAGCCTCAATGTGTTACTACTTCAAGTAACTTAGAGTCATATGTGTATATACTCACATTTTTCAAAATATATGTGTTTGTATATGTTAGATTTACACTCCTTTGTCTATATATATATATCTTTTGTAAACACAACATTGCTTCTTTAAGAAAGAGAAACCTCTTCTTCTCAATACTTCCTTGTTCTCTAGTTTTCATGCCTCTCAATCTTCATTCTCTTCTCTAAATCTCTCAATCTCTTGAATATATTCTCTTAAAACTCACATGATGAATCATCAAAAGCACTTGGTCATGTCATTGAATCTAGAGATGTGGAATTCTTTGAAGAAGTGTTTCCTTTCAAAATTCAAATGAAATTGGTGAACCAAGTATGCATGTTTCTAACTACGTTTAGAAATCATTGAATTTAAACCAAGCAGAAGCAAAAGAGCTAGAACAGTTACAAATTGTGGATCAGACTTCATAAGAAATTTTGTTTGCAGATGACAAGGAAATTAGTGAGGAATATGTATATACGTTTATTCTTGAAGATAATCTTGGCTTGTTTACAGAAGCAATGAAATCTCTTGATGCTTTATTCTGGAAAGAAGCAGTAGACAATGAATATGAAACAATCATGTATAACCACACATGAAACTGGTGGAGCTATTTAGGGGGCAATAAAGTCATCATATGTAAGTAGATTCTAAAAAAATCTCAAACCAGACGACTCAATAGATAAGTATAAAGCTAGATTAGTTGTTCTCTAAAAAGTTTTCAGTAGATTTTTTTAATACTTATACTTAGGTCTCGGCAAAATACCCGAAACCAAAAAACCGAACAAAAAATATGGGTATTAGGTAGTACCCAAAATCGAGGAAAATATATGTGGGTCCTCTTTGTCTATACCCGTGAGTATCGGATAATAACCGGCATCAAACCGATATCCAAATGGATAACCAATTGACCCGAATATATGTAGATATATATGGGAATTTTGGGTCAATTTTCAAAAAAAAATCAAGTATTTAGACATTTTTTGGGTATCTGAGTATTGTTTGGAAAACTAGTTATATTTTGTGTATGAAATACTCAAATATATAGTAGAACTGTAAAAATTTATTTAATATTTATACCCAAAGAAACGGTACCGGAACCGAACTGAATTGTATTTGGTTCCTAGATGGGTACACAAAATATGGACCCAAACCTACCCAAAACCGAGCGGAACCAAACCGAACCCAAACTAAAATATATGTGATTCCTATATGGGTATAAAAATTTCATACCCAAAAGACCCGGACCTGAATGGATATTACCCGAAACCGACCCGAATACCCAAATGCCCATGCCTACTTATACTCATGTCAGCATTATTGCTTCAGTAAGATTATTGCTAGCAGTAGCATCTTGAAATGAGTTAATTGTTCATCAAATGGATCTGAAGACGACATTCGTGAATGGAGATTTAGTGGAGGAAATGTACATGACTCAACCTGAGGGATTCATTGTCGAATGACAAGAAGACAAGGTTTGTAAGTTGAAATTTTTTTTATATGGCTTTAAACAATGTCATAAACAATGTTTGAGAAGTTTAATACAACTATTCCAGAATATGGATTTGTTTCTAACTGTGGTGATACTTCATATTCAGTAAGGTGAAAAGTTCAGATGATGTCATCATTTGTCTCTATGTATATGACATGATCTTAGATAATACTCTGGATATAGTAAATGAAACCAGACTATTCTTAAGTTCTAAGTTTATCATGAAGGATTTCAATGAAGTGAACGTGATTCTGGGGATAAAAGTCAGAAAACTAAGCAAGGGTTTCTCCTTCTCTCAATCACACTACATTGAGAAGATTTTGAAAACATTTGGTTATTGGGACAAAGCATCTGCTAAGTCTCCATATCATCCTTCTTTACAATTGTGCAAGAAAGAAGGAACAAGTGTGAATAAGAGTGAGTATGCTAAGATACTTGGAAGTGTGGTGTACTTAGAGAACTGTACGATATTTGAACATTGCATATGCAGTTAGTAGACTGAGCATGTACACTCAAAATCCAGTAAAGAACAGTGGTTAGCGATGGACATACTCATGAGATACTTTAAGGGAACTCAGTACTGAAAAATATGTTACAAAGAATTATCCAGTATATTGGAGGCATTATGTGATGCTAATTGGATTACAAAATATGATGAGATTAATTCCACAAGCGGATTTGTTTTTACAATTGGTGGAGGAGCAATCTCATTGAATTCTAAGAAACAAACCTGTATAGCAAGATCAACCATGGAAACAGAATTAGTTGCTCTTGAATTTTCATGTCAAGAAGCAGGAAGGCTAAGAAGTGTGTTAGCTGATCTTCCAATGACATGTAAAGAATGCCATTCAGTTTTAATAAGATGTGAATCCTAGGCAGTTTTTGCAATTGCAATGAATTGTTCAATGTTGAGAAAAGACACATCAGACATAAATAATCAGAAGCTTTATAGAAAAAGGAGTGTTTATCTCTTGAGTTTGTAAGTCGATATAAAAACTTGGCTGATCCAATAACTAAGCCATTGTGTGGACGGTTAGTCCTCAATATGGCAGATGAATATGACTTGAAGATGATTGAATTCCTTACCTTGAAATATATCAAGTTAGATTTCAGATTCAAAAGGTCAAATGATTTATTAACCTCAGGACTTGATACAACCATGTAAACTAAGTAAACCTTAGTTAAAAAGTAATGTGGAATGTACAATTTCTATTACTGAAATGAATGTGTTTTCACTTGTAAGTCTCAAATTGCAATAACTTGAGAAGATATAATACAGAAAAAGAGATTTTAGTAACCATATAAACAAGGAATTGAAGTAAGTTTGAACTTACTTTGTTGCGAAATTTCAAATGTTTGATTCAAGTCTTTATGACATATCAAAGCTGATGTACTTCAATTTGAGAACAAGGTGGAGATCAAAGGGATGTTGTTTGTCAAATTAAAATAAACTCAAAACATTTTATAAAATTTATTAAAGAAATTCAGTTATATCAGTTTGATACAAACAAATATTCATCACTCAATTGTTTCTTGAAAATGATCTTTGAGATAGCTTAAAATACAAGCAACTGAAGAATATATAAAAGGAGAGATTTATAAGTTGAGAGAGTTGCAGAAATTTAGATTCTCGAATTTATCTCCTTCCCTCTTCTCTCTGGTTCTTCTATGTTCTTTTTCTACTCGAGAATTTCAGCTCTCTCGTGCGTGCATCACGATTGAGAGCAGAAGAATATTGGAGCCAACCTTCATGAAGATCTAGCACAAGATTGAAGGTATTTTAGCTCAAATACAGAAGAAAATATCTTTGACTCTGCAATCTTTTCTTCCTCCTTCGATCTCTTTTTCCTTATTCATTTGTGTTTCGATATCAAGTTCCGACAACCATTAATTCACATCATATCATTTGTGAATACAATAGTATGAAAGTTTTAAGAAAAATTGCACTGGATAACACAAATATACATGTTAATTAGTTTTCACGCAAATTCTATATTCATAGGTCTCTTTATAAAATTTCAAAACTCTTTTGCCCTATCTCTGTTCATCTCTCTCATTCTCTCTCTCATGTTACTTTCTCTTTCTCACATTTTTTTTAAATCTTTTTTTCTTTTAGAGAAAAAGAGAATCAGAGTCCATCTATTAGAGAAAGACTTGATGAATCTTTGATAAAATCATTACGGTTTATAAATACAAAATCAATTAGTTTGGTATCGATGGTTCTCTTGTTTTCTCTTAGGAGGAAATTATGTTTTGATTTAACTAAATCCTTATGAAAGTTTTGTTCTTCAACACATTGTCAAGGATTTTACGTTGATTAGCTCTTTCTTTAGGTAATGATAAGAGTCTTGCAATTACATAAGCTTTTCTTAGATCATTGACTCAAATGAGACTTCTTTGTATTACGTTCTTCAAATCGAGCTGTTAGATTTATATTTCCCAAATCGTAAATGGATAAATGTAGTCATCATTGTTTTGTGATTTGATTTTATCATTGTTTTTTAGAAATTCTAACTTTTAACAATTCTTATTTTGTATATATGTTACAATTTTGTAAATTTTTAACATCAACTATAGTTAATATTGTATGTGAGTTTAAACGCTCATGAAGAAGATGAAATAATTTGACAAATTTTTTAATTAAAATTAACACATATGTTTATCAGATAATAATTATATTAGCAGTTAATATATCGATTAGACTGATAATATATGTATTAACGTTTAATGTATCTATTAATCTCATTTTTCACTTAGCGACAGAATCTTACTTATTTCTTTTTTTGAGGATCAACGAATCAAATGATATTTTTTTCCAATTTTTGCCATATATGATTATCTAATATGAATATCAAATAATATATTTGATGTAAGGTTGGAAGTATGATGTGTAATTATGATCCAAAAATATTATACGTATAAATTTTAACATCTAACAATTTATTAATTAGGTAATATATAAATATTTAACAAATATCTATAATTGTATCCTATAACTATCCAGGTATCCATTAACTATTGATTTAAGCCTCCAATATAGCTATTACCATTATTTGAGTGTGTCATACAGTGAGTAGGGTATGATGGAGTATGAGTTGTTGTATATGTTAGAATTGTTTATCATTCAACTAGTATTGTATCTCCCAAAATATAGAATTGTTTATAGTTTTTAATCTTTGGCTATTTTTTTATGGTATAAGTATTTAATTGATGACTATTTTTATCAGATACTTATTAATTAATTTATCAGTTAAATTATTAGCACGATACTAAAATTGTTTCTTTTTTTTTTGCATATGTGTTACCGATTAATGAATTTAGAGATAATAAATATGTTAACGGTTATTATTTATAAAGTAATATATATAACAACGGTTGATAAACATCCAAATAAACTATTGTCATTTGCAAATGGTTCTGAGTCTAGTGGCTAACGGTAAGTCTACATAAGACAGCTCATTTATACAATCAGGGATCGAGTTCCCTCGCCTATATTATGTAGAAATTTGACTATTAGGCCGGCCAGTTGTGGTCTAATATAATTTGTCGTTGACAAAAAAAAACTATTGTCATTTATTTAATTTCTTAAAATACATATCATTTTCCTAATTAGTTTTCAAATACATATTCACTTCATTTACCGAAGTTTTAAACCGACGACTCATACAAAATACCATAAACTCTTATAAATACAGTACTGGATTTGTTGCGTGTTTAATGCGTTTTCGACCAATCAAAGGATGAGTTGCCTAAAACGACAGTGTTTTAATTGCTTGAACATATCGATCAATGTTGATGAGAAACTTCCGAAAGAACATAACAGACAAAACAACAGATCACAATCATCTGCCATGAAAGTTCAAAGCTTCCACAGGGGAAGCCGCAGCCGCGAGTCGACTCACCCAACTTTCCCTTCTCTTTGTCTCTCTCCACTTTATTAATTGAAAGATTACTTTGCAGTATCTTCAGTTTCACATGAAACCTCAATTCTCTATTCTTTTTGCTTTCGTATCAACGAATCCTAGGACTCTTAGGCGATGCCCCGTCGATTAAACGATGCCGAGCCTGGCCGTTTTACCGCCATTTCTCTCCTTTTTATCGGTCTGATCTCATGTCTTATCGTCTACGCTGTCTTCTCTACTGTCCTCCGTCCCAAAGATCATATACTCATCGATTCCGAAGTCCAATTCTCTGACTCACAAGATCGTGGCCGTCTATCGGCGGCTGAAGATGGCGGTGGGTGTTGCCGTGGAATTGATAATCTGGAGCTTTGGGGTCCGGCAGTGAAGTGGGGTACGGATTTCAAGTTTAATTCGTCGGATGAATGTTGTAAAGCGTGTAAAGTTATGTGCAGCGGCAATGACGGACCTTGCTTGTGCGATTCATGCGTTTTCTGTGGAAATAAAGAGGCTTGCGGATCCAAGTTTGGAGAGGTTTGTCGTGTGATCCTTGTGATTGAATCGAATTGTGGTTTGTTTACGTTTCGTTCCATAAAATCCGATACTGTCAGTTAACCGTTCGACAAAATGCATTAGTATTTTGTTGAAAGTTACCAATTTTGAAAAGAAACTTCTTGAATTTTTACTGTGTTTGTGATTAGACATTGAGAAATACTGAATTACACTTGAAATTCGAGAGAGTAAAGTAAAATTTTCTCTTCTCAGTGTTGGTTGAAGAAGCAAAAAGATGTCTTGGTGCCTGATCGACAAGAGAGTGAGCAGAAAGTAATGTGGACATGGGCTTGTCTTCGGACAAGGCGAGGTAATGTATCTTGTCCGGAAATGTTACCTTCATTAGTCGCTAAATTTAAAGTTCAGGTTTCGTCAGATTTCACTAAAATATACTTTATCTGTAATATCAGTTTCCTTAAATATTTACTAGTCCATGAAATTACTTAGTTCTTGATATTGATTCGTTTGTCTGATTAGCACTGCTCTCTCTCACTAGATTGCACCAGATTATACTTTCACTCATTCACTGTGTTTTTAGTTATTACTGATCTGCGAGATTACTGTATCAGGAATGTTATTTGGCAGTGTGAAACCAAATCTTAAGTTTATGATTGTGAACAATATAAAAAATCCCTATGATTTTATTGTGATGATAACTACTCTGCTTTCTATTCTCTCATGAAAACATGTAACTAAGTGTTCTCGATAATTTTCGTAATTACTGATTAGCTTTTTGCTTCTGGTAGGGCATTGTGAGTTTTGAGACTGAACACGGCGTAATTCATGTCAAAGTAAGTATCTTAATAATAGTGTCTCTTTTATTTAGTTTCCGATTTGTTTAAGAATTCAAGATCTGACATTGATGATTTCCATTGTTGCAGCTTCACCCTGAGTGTGCTCCTCACTCAGTATACTACATTCTTAATTTGTTAACTATGCGCCTTTGCGCAGGCTGCCAGTTTTATCGAGCAGAGAACCGGGGATCATACTGGGACTCAGAAGGCAATCATGTAAACAATGTAAGAGACTTTATCTAAATATGCCTTTAAATTCTTAGATTGTGCATAATTGTTCGCCAGTATAGATCATGGCAGCTATGATCTGATCACATAACACTAATATTCATGCAAGTGCTAGGATCTCTATTGGATATGATAGACTCTTGGGCATTTGATTCGTCGATTATCTTTTTATCATATAGTATCTGTCTTTGATATTAGAGTTCAATTGTGTGATAGACGTATAGCCATTTGATGTATTATACATTTTTCTAAGAGAATACCTGTCTTTGATATCAAACATATGTGTGATCAATGGCAACTGAGTGTTTTCAGTTAAACCCACATTGTAGTACACTTGTCTGGTCTGAGACTGTATAGAATATGCTTGTCACTCTTTCTATCAATAAGTTTCCTTTAAGTTGTTAGTTATTATCTTGCATATAATGTGAGGCACACCTGATTGTACTTTAGGCACATACCATGGCCAGTCTGGTCACATAGTAGACATTGTGATTCATGTATTATGCATATTATTTCTGTCATTTTCATTGAATGTCTAGCTTTTTGGTTCATCTGATCGTGGGCCTTTCACTTTAGAGAATTTGCTTTTATATATCGAAGATCAAATGAGTTTCTGGTATGTGATGATTGAGTTGTACTGTAATGTTCAATTGCCTTTATAGTGTAAGCTTGTCGTAATTCGTGCTATACTGGTTCAGTTTCCTTTTTAATACCTTAGTGCAGACCTTTTTTCCTCTATACAAAAAGAAGACTTGTTATATAAAGTCTCATCCTTTCTCCGTGTCCCTTCAGGCTCCCTATGGTCCACCATACGCCATGATTCAAGGAATACTCCAGGCCGAGGGAAACATATTTATGCCGATTCCAACCGAGCACTGTCCAACTATAAGCCGTGGCTCAGTGGCGTGGGTCGGCTCAGGTCCAGAATTCTTCATCAGTTTAGGAAACCACCACGAATGGAAACAAACTTACACTGTATTCGGCTCTGTACTGCCAGAAGACATGGAGATTGCAGAGAAGATTGCCTGTTTACCAACAAGACCCGATGTCTGGAACAACGTTAATGTCTCTGTGCTAGAGAAACCGGTGTCGTTAACCGTAAGAAGAATGAAGATAGGCCAAGAACAAGGAGAAAGTGGTTCGTGAAGAACATACAAGCTAATGAGCATAGTTCTTGTTTACTTTTTCGAATTGATTTTTTTTCTTCTCTTTGTTTATAGATATAGAAAACTACAACAACAAAAGGTCCGCGAAAGTTTCTTGGTTAACCGGCAGTTTGAATGAAAATTTATTGGTTAATATTCATCCAAACGTAATTTTTAAAAAATCGAACTAACTAAAAAATGTAAAGCGAATTCCAAATAATTTGAGCGGAAACCATTGGATTAGACTTAACCGGTAAATTGTCTTATCTGGTTAAGAAAGATATATGAACAAAACGACCGCGCGTGTACACGACGGCGGTGGAGAAAGTTGCGTCGGGTGCGCACACGTCACCACTCCGCGGCGCACTTTAGCACAAATGTCAACGGCCTCCTCCTTCTCGGCCCAAAGCTTCTTTAACCTAACTTTTTCTCTATTCTGCGCCTCTCCTCTCCTCCGCCTCTTTATTACTCTTTATCCACCGTTCTTTCAACTTTCACTGATTTATTCTTGGCCACCGCAATGTCAATCCCCGATGATGGATCTCCCGTCGCCATGGCCATCGATTCTTCCACCGCCGTTACTGTCGCCACCACCACAACTAGGAGAGTTCCGCCTCCGTGCTGGACAGACGAAGAGACCGCTGCTCTTGTGAATGCCTACAAGGACAAATGGTTCGCTCTCCGCCGTGGAAACCTCCGTGCAGCTGACTGGGACGATGTCGCTGTGGCTGTTTCTTCGTCTTCTACCGTTGGGGGTCCGCCGAAATCAGCCATCCAATGCCGACACAAGATCGAAAAGCTTCGGAAGCGTTATCGCGGGGAGAAACAACGGTCCCTGAACCGACCAGGCAAGTTCTCTTCTTCTTGGGATTTGTTTCCCGTATTGGATGCTATGGGTTTCGCTCCGGTGACTCCGGCGGCCGTCGAAACTTACGATCCCGATGTGGATCTTGATGATGAGAGTAACGGTATGGATGGGTTAAGGGTTAGATCGAAGAGGTCTGGGAAATTTAGCGGTGGTTACTCTGATTCACCTCGCGAGGTCGGAGATGGATATGGGGTTAGATCTAGAGCAAAGACTCAAATGAAATTGTACGGTGGTTTTAAGCCTGAGTTTGATTCAGATCACGATTCAGGAGGTGGGTTTGGACTGAAAAGGAAGTACAACGGAAATCTAAAGGTTAGTGCTGATTTTGATGCCGATTCAGATGATGAGATTGTGTTAGTCCCGAAGGCAACTAGGCTTAAGGGTCATGGCAAGCCTTCCTCAGGTGATTTTAGCCACTCTGGTGGTTTTCCACTGAAGTCCTATGGTGACCGCAATTTTGCTTCCCATGGGTTTAAACCCAAGAATTTCAGTAAATCTGAAGCCAATTTCTCTCCGGATCTGGATTGTGATGATGAGTTTGATGATGATAGAGCTGAGAGAGAAGGATTCAACCCAAGAATCCAAAATTCTAGGAGCTCTTCACGGGTGAATGGTTACAGCAGAAAGGATGGGAGCTATCCACGAAACACTGGTGTTGCCAATGGCTATGGATTGTCTTCTAGATTCAAGCATGATCAGATGAATGCAGCAGCGGAAGTTGAGTCTGATCCGATAGATGAAGTTGTTTCTTCAGTCAAGATGTTGACAGAAATGTTTGTGAGGGTGGAGAACTCGAAGATAGAGATGATGAGGGAGATGGAGAAGGCAAGAATGGAGATGGAGCTGAAACATTGCCAGATGATGCTTGACTCACAACAACAGATCATAGGCGCATTTGCTGAAGCATTGAGTGAGAAAAAGAGCTCAAACACAAGGAGGCCAGTTTCCTAGTAGCCAACTTGTATGGTATTATGGGAATGAACGGTTAAATAGGTTTAATCAGATTTCACTATAAATTAGACTTCAATTGTATTCCCAGTTTCCTTAAATATTTACTAGTCCATGAAATTACTTAGTGGTTGGTATTATTCATCTGTCTAATTAGTATTGTTCTCTTACACTAGATTTCACCAGATTATACTTTCACTATGTTCTTAATTCCTAATGATCTGCGAGATTACTGTATCAGGAGTGTTATTTTGGCAGTGTGAAACCAAATCTCAAGTCTCTATGATTGTGAAAAAAATGTCCTTATGATTTTATTGTGATGATAACTACTCTGCTTTCCATTTTCTCATGAAAACGTATAACTATATAAGTATTCTCGATGATTTTCGTTAGCTTTTTGCTTCTGGTAGGGCATTGTAAGTTTTGAGATTGAAGTACGTATCTTAAATATAAAGTCTCTTCTGTACTTGGAGGAAAAGTTTCAGATTTTTGTTTAAAATATAAAGATCTGACACTGATTATTTCTTTTGTTGCAGCTTCACCCTGAGTGCGCTCCTCACTCAGTATACTACATTCTTAATTTGTTAACTATGCGCAGGCTGCCAGTTTTATCGAGCAGAGAACCGGGGGATCATATTGGGACTCAGAAGGCAATCATGTAAACAATGCAAGAGACTTTACCTAAATTCTGCCCTTAAAGTCTTAGATCTGCATAATTGTTTTTGCCAGTATAGATCATAAATCTAATATCGATCCACGTGCTAGGATCTCTATTTGATTTGATAGACTCTTGGCTGTTTAATTCATTGATTATCTTTTTATTTATATAATACATGTCTTTGATATTAGAGTTCAATTCTGTGATAGTCGTAGCCATTTGATTGATCTAGTTATACATTTTTTAAGAGAATATCTGTCTTTGATATCAAACATATCTGTGATACATGGCGATTGAGTATCTTTGGTTAAACCTACATTATAGTACAAGTATCTTGTTTAAAACTGTATTAAATATGTTTGTCACCCATGAATTGTTAGTTATTATCTTGCATGAGGCACACTTGATTGTACTTACCATGGCCAGTCTGATCGCATAGTAAACATTGTGATTCACGTATTATGCATTTTATTGAATGTCTAGCCTTTTGATTCATCTGATCGTAGGTAGACCTTTCTCGTCAGAGAGTGTGTACTTTCTTATATCGAAGATCATTTGAGTTTCTGGTATGTGATGATTGCGTTGGTATAGTAGTGTTCAATTGCTTTTATATTGTAAGCTTGTCGTGATTTGTTCTATACCGGGTCAGTTTCCTTTTCAGGTATTTTCATTACCTTATTGCGGACCTTTTGTCCTCTAGACAAGCAGAACACTTGTTATTTTATACTTACTCTTAGGGTAGAAATTCGGGATTGCTCTATGCAGTCTTTGTCTAATTGAAATTTAGTATCATTGTGGGTTACATATGAAGTACTATACTATTCAATTAGGCCAACCAGTCAGCAAAGACGAAGGGAAATCTGGAAGAAGAGCCGATTCCAGATAATACACAGTTAAAGTCTCTTGAATGCTTCACGCTTCATCATTATAGCTCCTGAACTGAGCTGAAGTACCTTGCCGGAAAATCCACTTGGTGCAGGTTATATTTGTTGACCAAGGGCAAGAGGCTCACTGCAACATCCCCGGATTCGGTATTTGAATTCGGGAATGTCTCACTGAACGATGAGTAATTAGCAATCCCAAGAGCTGCTGTTGAACCATAAAGGACCATCCACATGGGAAGTCCAACAATGAGGATCACGATCACATATAGGGATGAGAAGAAGGCAACTCCATTGAGGAGATAAAACAATAAGGCATGGTTGAAAGACATTGTCATCTGCCCAGCTTCGTGACCATTGTCATCAGCACCCGACGAATTTTCCTGCCAGTATCCGCCAGGAGGACTAAGACCAGCCTGGTATGTGGCTGTTACTATCAGTACAGCCACCACAAGTATCGTATTGCGGACATCACTTGTGTTAGGAGTCCCATGTCTTTTTTCGTTGAAACTGTTCCTAAGAGCTTCCTTTGCTTCTCAATAAACGATGGTCGTTTGGTCAAGAATCCAGCAAGAGATACTGTTCGACCATAGAGTAATCTTTCTTTAGCACTGCGGAGAAGTCTGCTTGCTTCGGGGAAACTAGGAGATTTGTGAGTTTGGAGTATGTCCATTGCCGTTTTACCATCCAAGTTTTTGGCTTTTACTTTAACGGTTCTCTGTAGCAAGTTCATAACCTGAAAATTGAGTGCATATCCTATTAGCAACCTCACTAATATGAGACCTAAATAACTCTCCCATTGCGAAGTTGTTTTGTGAGATAGAAGCTCACAAATGACACATGTTCCAAAGGTATTGACTAAAGAAAGCAGCTCTATGTATAGAGGAACAATTGCCAAATTCCAACATAGCCATATACAGTTTGTATGAAACAAGAGCAAGATCAGATCATAACCATATTCCCAACCAAAATCTATGTGTATCTAAATGAGAGAGAGGTTGAATTAAGGCCAATGAGATTAGGAAAACGAATGGAAGGAAAAACAAATAGTCTGATATTTAATTAGAGATAGGACTAAAAAGGAGATGCAAAGAGACAAGCTCTTCCAAAGACCCAAAGACAAGCTCTTCCAGTGTCTAACTTTGTGTCTTTCCCTTTTAAGGCTTTAACTAAGTTCTTTCTTTAGGCTGATCTCATCATGACTTAAGGGACTAGTATTAAGTTAATACTAGAACGGAACTGTAATAATCTAAGCCCAAGATCAGATCATAACCACTTTCATAGACCAATAGCAAGGTCTGATGACCAACAAGTTCCTGTTTATGTGAATGATCTATGACATTTGTATGGAAAAGGAGGCACTTCATGATCAGGGAGACATGTACATACCTTTGTTTGATTTATGGATGCAGCAATATGGAAGACGGTGTTACCATCTTCATCCTTCCAGTCTAATATATCCTCTCTGTTCACTCTTTGAATCCATCCCAATAGAACTCTAAATGCCATAAACCGGTGATTCTTTACAGCAATGTGAAGAGCTGTCTCACACTTTATCGTCAAATCTTCGACAGAAGATGGACAAGCAAACAAGAACTCACTTAACAAGTCTGCATCACCTATTCGAGCCACGTGATGCAAAGGAGTAATCCTTCCTCTTCCCTTGATACTCACTAAGCTGCTGTCAATTTTCACAAACCCTCTCACCATTTGAATATGGTTATTTTCGAGAGCTAAATGCATTGGGCTGAAACCTGACGCATTTAGCTTCAAAGCAAGCGAAGGCTTAAGTGTCATCAACTCCATGGCGAAATGAGTTTGCCCTTTTTCAGCTGCAATGTGTAGTGGCGTCTCACAAAAAGAAACTTCATCAAAGTGTCGTAGAATCTTTGGATCTTCCGCAATCAACTTGTAGAGTCCATCAATATCTCCATCTTGAGCTACCATCTTAAATCTCTCAGAGATATCATTAACATTTTGAGCTGCCATATCAGATACCCTCTGCCTCCACAGTTTGCTTGGTTTTGGTTTGTCTTTTCCCTTTTTGTGGCGAACTTAACTAGAAGCAGACACAAAGTCTCCGGTCAACTCCTATATGTCGACTAGGTCAGTGTTCAACCAGTAAAGTAAGTCCACGTATTCTTGAAGCCTTTAACGAGGCAAATGGATAAATTAGTGGAAAATGAATGGCTCACAACTTAGCGTATTATAAAAAAGGTGACTTTAATCATTGACCATCCAGAAAATGAGTCTTTAAGATCAATTTAACTTGTTTGGTCTCTCGCCACATACTTCACTAATGGAGATACTAAATACGAGAATCTAAGGTTATTTTGTAAATACAGACCAATTTAACTAAAAGTTATGGCTTACGCCTATTTTGTAAGAATCTAAACATTACACATTTTAAGGATTAACTACCATTTGGATACTGTCCAACTTTTCCGGTTGCACCCTCGTGCTAGTCACATGACTCTCAAGAACCTCTACACTACCCATCTCTTCGGCCTCATAAGTCCTATGGACACCATACAAAACATAGAATAGCGTTACAATACATGTCCATATCGCAAATCTCTGAAACGACAGCATTTTCAGCGTTGTAGTTAGAAAAACGTTAAGGAACACTGAAATCGCAGCCGGCCACGGCATCAATGGCACTGACCATATGGAAGGCGAAATCGATGTGAAAAGATCTTTGTTAGTAGTAGACGAAATCGATGACGAAAGGCGTTGAAATAACGCAGTGAAGACTATAGAAATCGCGAGAAATAGCATCAAGCCCCACCACGGCTTGTTCAGCTTCCACCATAAAGAGAACCCAAGAGAGGAAGATGAGAGGAGAGCAAGGAACGTAAGAGTATGAAACGATGAGTATTGGCCTGTTAAAGTGTATTTGCGATAGATTAGAGCGTTTGCTACTAAGTAGAAAACGCAAAGCGTTCCGAGTGATATTAGCTCCATCACTATTTCTAAATCTGTGAATAACGCAATTGAAGCTGTGCATAGGCCTGAAAAACGAACACATAATTACATTATTATATATATAAAGATTCTACCATTTTCACAATGTTATAATCAAACACATCAGATAAGAAGTTGTTTACAATGATATTACCGAGAAAGAGAGTAGCGTTCAAGGGAGTTCCAGTAGAAGGATGAACCTTAGCAAGCCATGAAGGGACCAGTCTGGCTCTACCGATCACACAAAGGTATCTAGCTTGTCCCAACATAGCCACCAACAGCGACGCCACGATCCCTAGGCTCGCACCCGCACCGACCACGTTCCCTGCCCAACCCCATCCTACCTTCCTAAATGCAACCGCGTATGACGCACTTTTTGATATCTACATACAACATTTTTTTGACATGTTACTATATTAATATTTTTTTCACTTTTTACTATACTGTCGCTGAAATCAAATTTAAGTATATTGAACCAACCAGTGGGTAAGTGGATTAATTAATTAGTAACAATAACAAATATCAATATAAATAAAAATATAAAAATATTTGTTTATTTTGCTGCACAATATGTGTTTTTTTTATCAAACTCAATCGACAAACGATCCATAGTTAAAACATAATTTCAAAATATATATTTTTAAACTTTCAGATGCAGTAAGACATGTAACCACACAAATTGGAAAGAGCTCGGACATTATATATATTAAAATAAATATTATAACATTTCAGTATAGCTTACCTCATTATAGGGAACCATGAGGCAGAGTACGAGAGACATAAGACAATAGAGTACGGAAACGATGGAGACTGAGCCGATGATTCCAACGGGAAGACTAAATGAAGGACTTCGAATCTCTTCGGCAAGAGTCGAAACAGAGTCGTATCCAATGTAGCTAAAGTACACGACGGCAGCTCCATTAACGACTCCGCGAACGCCGTAAGGAGTCAGACCTTCCGGCTCCACCAACGCCTTTGCTCCATTACCGTGATAGAATCCGGCAATTATTATAAACCCGAAGAATCCTATGTGGAACACCGT
>JAKUCM010006810.1:0-25716 GCA_023374145.1 Lepidium sativum | reverse complement strand
GTCAGTCGAAACTGGCCCCTATGTTTTCCAGTATCCTTAATAATTGCCCTTTCGTCATTACTTATTAATTCTATATCAAGCTTGTGAAAGTTTGTTGATAATAGATTTCATATTGATGTTTGATTAAGACTTACATATAGATTTAGTCTCTCTTTTGAGAAATTTAGCAGGTAATTTACCTCTTTATGTAATAGAATCATAAGGATTTCACAAAGTCGATTAAAATTTAGTCTGGGTTTAATTATTGAGAAGGTTGTCCTGAAAGCCTGGTAGATTTGACCTGTTTCTGGCTTACAATACGTTTAAGTCCTCTTGCATTATGGTGAAGTCTTTTTTATGATTGACCTTCTTTGTCATATTGGCATACTACTAAATCGAAAGTAAGGTGAAAGAGGCTTCCTTGATCAGAAAATTTTAGTTACATCATAGAAGGACGTGTTTGCTACTTGACAATGTGCGATCGCTCTTACCCAAAGAAACTCGCTTTCCAATACCTTGAAGATCTGAAGAATGAATTTGAACGTGTCAATGGGCCTCACATTGAAACAGCTGCTCGACCTTATGCCTTTATCAAATTTGGTGTGTGCAGTGTAGATTCCCTTCTTTATTCATCAGTATCTTAAAAACATAACCTTCCAGGGGTTTTAACTTTTCACTCTTTCTTCCCCGTTGTGTTTTTTTTTTGTAGATACCTTCATACAGAAAACCAAGAAACTGTACCAAGACACTCGCACTCAGCGAAATATCGCCAAGTTGAATGATGAACTCTATGAGGTCCATCAAATTATGACTCGGAATGTGCAGGAAGTCTTAGGTGTTGGTGAAAAACTGGACCGTAAGTCCCATGCAGTTCTTTTCATATGATCAACTGATTAAGTTTTAGAATAAGGATCAGAATCACTAGTTGTGCATTTGTTATGATCAGCAGAGCAATTCGCTTATAATGTAGCATTTCTCTTCTTGTTATTTTAATTGCAGAGGTAAGCGAGATGTCGAGCCGGTTAACATCTGAATCTCGTATATATGCTGATAAGGCTAAAGATTTGAACCGTCAGGTGAGTTTGATCGTATATATACCTCATCTTACACAATGCAACATGATCACACGTGATGAGGCTATCGCTTCTGGTGATCATGAAATACAGTTTATTGCCCATATGGTTTGCATAGGGTTCTGAAACATTGAATTTTGTAAACTAGGCTTTGATCAGGAAATGGGCACCAGTCGCAATCGTGTTCGGGGTTGTTTTCCTCCTTTTCTGGGTCAAGACCAAGCTATGGTAAGAAAAGAGGCACCGAAGGCTATTTTTCATAATTTAGCAGACTTATCCAGGCATATATCAACCTCCTGATCGCCGCCGCAAATCTCAGATTCCGGCACCCAAAATATCTTTTTTCTTCCAAAGAGAAACTTCGACACATTTTGTACTTCTATAGAATGCAAACTTTATGAGACTGGTCATATTGTCATCCATTTATACTCTACGAACCTTCATTGTTATTTTCTCAGGTTTCTTTAAATTTAATTAAAACCATAATCAAACTTAAAAGAATTGCTTTGATTTCATACATATATCTAACAGAACTGAAACAGCTTAAACAATCTATTTTAGCGTCTATGTGATCTCACGTGTCTCTTGAAATCTTGTGGACCTGCCAAATCTAATGAGAAAGTGTTCTTTAACTCATCTGAAAGTTGCAGTGCTCTCTGAAAATCTCCGGACTTCTTCAGACAATCAATTAATGCTCGATAAACATAGACGGATGGTCGGATCTGTTTCTGTTTCATCTCATCAAAAAGTCTCAACGCTTCCTTTATGTTCCCTGACCGACCCAAACAGTCTATCACTGCAGTATAACTAAGCAAGTCCAGTTCAATTCCACGCTGAACCATTTCGTTGTATAACACCAAACACATATCGAATCTACAAGCTTTCCTTAACCCATTTAACAGCGTGTTGTATGTAATGATGTCTAAGAATACATTGACATCTTCCTTCATTGATGACAATAAGCCGAGCATTTCGTTCACGAGGCCAGCTCGGCCCAAGATATCTAAAATAGAGTTGTATGTGATCACATCTGGTTTACATTCCCACTCTTTCATCTGCTCAAGTATCAAAAGGACCTTATCGATCTGTCTAGATTCAGCAAATGCAAGGATGGTTCTGTTTATTACTATCAACTTACATGGAAGAGAAGACTCTGATATTTCTTTGAGAAGATTCGACAAATGCGTGCAATCATATGTGTTAATAAAGGCTCTAGCGAGGTTGAGATAGCAATCTGAACTCAAGGGGGCATTCTTAGCCGTGAGCAAGAGCCCTCTGAATAATCTGCAAGAAAGCTTGATATCGTTCTGTACACCCGCTGCTGCAAGAAGGTTCTTAAAAACGGACATAGGTAGGCTTATGTTCTTGTCTTGTAATGACTGCAACAAGTCATATGCGGCAGATAAATTTCCATCTCTTGTATAATTCTCAACCAGATTTGTATAATCGATTTTGCTGATGATATTCGAACCACTTTCACTATTGTTAACCATCTTTTTCAAGAGTTCTTCTTCTTCTCCTGTGTTTACCAAAGAGTGCATACCGGAGGACAAGCAGCTCCGGCTCAAATCAGCTGGAGCTAATACTATATGTCTCTGCAATGTCAATACACATAGAACCAAAATCAGTTTTGCAGAATAGAACTAAGTAAAACTAGAATCTATCCATCGAATCACGATATATGACCTATAAAGATGGATTTCTCAATATTGATGTCCACGTATTGGAGCAAGGAGGATCCAAAACAATAGAATATCAGACTTGGAAGGACAAGAAAGTTCCGAAATTTTCATATTTTTACCCAATCAAACGTTCATAGCAAAATCAATGTGCAGTACTAATTAGAAAAAAACAAAACGAGAGAGACTAATCGAATCGAGTAGAACAAAACACGAATCACAATGATAAGGGTTGGGCTTTTTGCTATCTATACCATAGAAGAGAATGAACCTCCATAAGCGGTGATTCTCTTAACGATTGACCACTTCATCATCTTCGTCGGTATCTTTCTTCAGAGAGCTTGTGACACTTTCAGGTTTTGATTGAGAATCAGTTGAGTTCTTTTAAGATTTTCATAATATCTAGCCATTTAAAAAATAATCCCACAATCTAGGGACCACTAAGATAAATTATCAAACGTTTTAAAAGTAAAAATGTCATTGACAGCTTATTTCCTCGCGACTTCAACTTTTCTTCTTCTTCTTCGTATTTTCCGACGGGAAAGGTCTGAAATCGCTGACGCGCTTGATTTTCCAGGAGAGAGTATCAAAATCCTAGGCGATCACATTCGGTACAGGACCAAAGAAGATGCAGCAATTATTGTTTTCCGTTGTACTTTCCGAGGTTGTTTTGATAATGGCGCTCTCCTTTAAGACGCCGATTAGGAAGTTGTTGATCATGAGCTTGGATCGTGCCAAGCGCGGCCGTGGACCGGTGGTGATTCAGACGATTACCGCGACGGTTTTTGTGCTTCTGGTGGCGAGCGTCTACAATATGATGGCGATCCGGAAGCGCTGGATCGAGGATGCTGCAATCAATCCTACAGATGAGGTTATCATGGCTAAACATCTCCTTGAATCGACTCTCATGGGTAAGCTCATCGTTTCTATTCTTGGATCCGGTTTCGCTCTTCTCTCTTTCAACTACTACTGTTTCTAATACAGAATTGGAGATCTATTTACTGTTTTAGAAACTATGTTGTGGAGGCTGCAATCTCTTGAATGTTTGTGATCATCACTATGCTAGATCTCGATAGTTTTAGTTGGAGTTTCTAGAGTGATAGTTTAGCTCTTGAATTACTCGTGTTTTCACTGCTTTTTCTCCTCTGATTCAATCAATTTGACTAGAAGTATCTATAGAGTTCTATAAGCTTTGGTTATTTAAACTTACCAGTTCCAGTTTCGAGGACTCTGCTTTGGTAAGCCTTACTTGCAAATTTGAGTGTTCAGCTCTTGTATGTTCCTTTAACTTTACCTTGCTACAGTCAAATCTGCTCTTGAAGGATCCCTATAGTCCCGTAAAGTTTTGTTATTTCAAACCGGCTTCTTCTAGTTTCATTTCGATTTCTTGAGTACCTTGGAATTGTCTCTTCTGCTTTAGTAAATCTTAGTTGTGTATTTTTCTCCAGGTGGTTTTCTTTTCCTTGGGCTCATGATAGACAGGCTACATCATTACATGAGAGAGTTACGAATAAGAAGGAAGACCATGGAAGTTATAAAGAAGGAAGGAGCAGGACTGGAAGGTGGAAAGGCGAGAGCTTTAGATGAAGTTAAGAACTTGAAAGAAGAGATAATGTCGCTTAAGAAAAGGCAAGAGCGGCTGGCCTCTGAGCTTGAGGGAAAGTCAAAAGAAATTCATACTGAAAAAATCAGTGCAGTTGCTCTACAAAAGCAATCTGAAGGGTTCCTCATTGAGTTTAACCGATTGCTTGAGGAAAACCAGGATCTTCGAGACCAATTGCACACTGTGGATTCGAAACTTTCGCGTTCTAGCAGCAAAAAGAATACTTGAGAGTCCCTACTTTGATATTTTTAACTTCTGTGTGATCTGGCGTTTGAATAGGTTGCTTTGATATTTTCTCGGAACTCGGGGTGTGGTGTTACCGCATCTTCTTAACGTGGAAGATGATGGGAAAAGATGAAAGAATACAAAACAAAGATAGGCATGCTTCTTGTCTGAGTGATGGCTAAAGTAGAAATGATCAATTTCCTACATAAGGAAACTGTAACTCTTTGTAATTTGGGTCAATCTTGCAACAAAATCTATTCGAATTGGTTCTAATTTCCTTCCATAGACATTATATAGTCGCTACAAAACTGTCATTGCAATTTTTTACGAGTTCGTTGACTTGTACATATTGACATACCCTAGTATTGAGAATAGTGCAGAATGCAAGCTTCTCATTGGGGTTAGGTAAACTCTCCTCATCTTTTGTAGTTTAAGTTTAAGTTTAAGACAATTGGGTTTAGGACTTTTAAGGCTTAGTCCTAGAGCCTGGATGCCTTTTCAGTTTTTAGTATATTTATTGGAGCTAGACAAGCAGTTCAATAGAAAATAGGCGTTTCTCGTTTTATCGATGTTCCTTAACGGTGACGATGAAGATAAAGAAAATTGGAAGATTCTCAAATATGGTTATGTTTTAAAGCCAATGCCTTCAAAACTAAAGGCCTTTTTCGTTAGGAAACCAGCAAAGATAGATAGTGCTGCACCACCATTTCTTACTACGACTCTAAAAAGTCTTAAACGCCACAAAACATACAAACAACACTTCAAGACGCAGATTGTTCACACTAAACCATACCCGAAAACAAATCAACCGTGTTTATGCTGCCTCTGCGAATCCGACCTGTTCTTTACCAAAGTCAAACACGGTGTGGTATTTTCCCATGAACACATCTCCCAAGATCCTGCACATTTTTACCACCATACTTTGTATTGAAAAGAAATAGAGAACGAAAAGCAACGAAATTGTGCTGCAGTGCGGAAACAAAGATTTACCAGAGTGGTCCACGAGGTGGAGCAACGTCGAGTGCAATAAAGCCACTGACGCACTGTGCCGCAGGTCCCTCACCAACCTTGAGAACATACTGCTCATACCATAACAACCAACACCAAGAGATTAGTAGATGGGGATATATTCAAGTAACCACTAAGCAATATGAAACATGTGCTCAATCACACCTCCTCTGGTGCAAGATCAAAGACTTTGCCTCCGATGGTGAGTGAAACAGTGGGCATTGTTAAGAGTTGTGCACAGTCCACCGCAGATTCTCCCATTGGGCTGGGAAGGCGATCACATAGCTATTGAAAAAAAAAAACCACAGGAGTAGCAAATTAGGGAAGCAGGACAAAAATGATTCAAAACTTCATGACCAAAAGTTTTGCGATGAACAGTTGTTCTTTTACCTCGTTGATGTAGTTCAATATGTGCTCTTGAGTCATGTTCTGCCTCAATTGGCTCTGTATCCACACAACTGCCATCTCACATGCAGAACACGCAGCATCTCCAACACCATTAGACAATTTGGCGTTTTCCTTGTCCACAACCGACTCAATGCCCATACTAAAGAGAGAGAAAAAAAAGCCATGATGATTCACTGCGATGTATACAGTATATAACTTCTCTGTAACACTTGATAAAACCACTGGAGCTCTACCTGACACCACGGTTACCATCGAGCGTGCACAAACCGATCTGCGAGCAGATTTTCTTTGGTTGTGTCTGTATGCATATGAGGAATGAATAGTTAGTGGAAATAACTTGCACACCATTTGCTTTGTCACATTTTTTGTACTTTGATATTGAGCATACATACCTCGGACAACAGTAAATCCAAAATGGTCTGCCCATACTGATCCACAACAGTCTTGCATTGCTGGCTAACAATACCAGCTGCTCCAATAGCATGGTTTATCATGGTGATAACAGTCTGCATAAAGAAAAACATACAAAGAAATAGGGGTATAACTACAAATATTACTCTTTAACAAATCATAGTTCTATAAGGTAAATAACCCTCAATTCTGGCTTACTGTCGGGCCCGCAAGCAGAGATGTTCCAGAATCTGCTATTGCAGAACAGCCACTTTCACAGAACCCTGCATAACAGTAACTCAAACTTTAGAATCACTCCTTATCAGCAAACATAGGTAGCAAGACCTTTTTGAATATGTTAGGAACAGCTATGTATGTTATAAAGAATGAGATATATTAATGTTACACATACCAGTGGGTGCACCACCAATGAGTACATCGCCCATGTCAAACTACATAAAAAGAGAAAATCAAAAGCTCGAGTTAAGAAAGTCATTTAAATATGTTGATGTGAAACCCAAACAAAGTGATGTAAAACAAACCTGCCAGTAACCCTTTTGTGTCACAGGGACATATGTATGTTTTCCCTTGAAATGTTTTGGATCAACACCTCCAAATACAAGTTCACCACCTTCTTCATCCTCTGCATTACGGTTAAGCCAAAATGAAAACACCGGCTCCTTAATTAGGCCTTGCTTGAGCATGTTGTACCTGTTAAAAAGAGAAGACATTGTGGCATGAGATTAACATTAAGGAAATGTAATAAACTCAACCAATCGAGAGATGAAAGTGCAGGCATACCATACTGGAGCGGCATTTCCAACAGAGATCTCTTGAAATCCAAGACCAAGGATACCATCAAATTTAGCTAAAACAAATGTTATACCAGGCTCCTTGGTTGCCTCAATAAACTCCTGATGAGATACGCGATGTTAAGAACAAAGGTCAATGATGCAGCACAGATCCAAGGTATAAATGTTGAGTAGGGTAAATAGATAATTAACCTGATCCCTGACAACTAAATCGCCAACTGTCACAGCATCATTACTAAAAAACCCAGCAATTGCCCCAGTGCCGTAATGGATCGCCGCAGATTTTCCTGCACTAACGAGGACTGAGTTAGTTATAACATTCACAGCTCACATCAACAGTGATCTTGCATCGACAATGTTCATCTACACATTAAAATGAATTCTAGAGATTGCCAGTGAAATATGAGGTATGTAACAATTGGGGATTCAAGACGCACATCCCAAATTTTAGAATACAAGAAAAAAAAAAGCACTGCATAGGCAAGGTTTGAGTAGAGAGAGAGAGAAGACAAACCATTTTTTTCATATGTGCTTGAACGTGACGATTTATATTTGGGATGCAAGAGACATGCAATCTACACAACAGAGACAACACAATTTATTTTCTTCTCAGAAGTATCTCGACCATAGCTAACAAATATAGATCAAATGTTACTTACTGAAAAATAGCACTTTGATGACGGCACCCAGAGGTTAGAGCTTCCAGTGTCAAAAACCACCGTGAACTTTTGAGGTGGAGTACCAATAGCGATCTCACCGTAGTACTGAGCATCTAGATAGTTCTTGAGCGTGACTATGTCAGCATCTCCAGAATCTCCAAGACTGTACGCTCTCAAAGGCTTTTCTTGCTTGGAACCAACACGTGCTGCAAGCCGGTTTTTGGCATCCAACTTGAGTTTCTTCAGGCTAACTCTGCGGGTCCCATCATTGTGCTCAGCATAGACAGAAAAACACAGCAGGAATGACACAATGAGTGAAACAGCGATCGTTGTTGAGTATAGATTCATTTCACCTATTCATTGACAACACGGACAAAATCATAGAACAAAGAAAGATTGGAGTCAGGCTACCATAAGGCTGTAAACTAAAGGACCTACAAAACGTATACGTAGCTAAAATATATAAGACAACTGTTTATATAAAAAGGTATACGTAGCTAAAAATAGACCACGTCCAAGGTTTATACGCAATAATTGTACAGGTTGTTACTTTACTTGGTCTCCTTCAAACTGCAACCAAACACTAGCGTGGGAGAAATAAACAAAGTAAAAAACTCTATTGACTTGCAAAGTGATAAAGACCTTTTTTTTGCTAACCTTAAATTAACATTTTTTTATTGAAGTGTGCAGAGAAAAAAAAATCTGATAAGAGTAAAACGTGAATGAAAGCCCACAAAGAGACCAAACAGATACAAATTTCTAAACCAAAAATCACATAGCACCTGATAAAATTGATTTTATTCAACTTCTGCTAAGAAGTACGAACTGTGGTTCATTTGATTTTCAAGACTTCATTTCTCATCAGATGCATTTTTCTAGACAGAACATCGGAAATCAGAAATCAGAAAGCAAGTACTCTGATTTCAACAAAACCCTAGAAATATTCGCTCCCAAACACCTAAAACAATTTTAACAAGGAGAAAAAGGAAAGATTGTTCCATTAGACAAGATTAACAAAAAGGAAACAATCGCAATTATATTAGAAAAATAACATGCAACAGAATGATTAATAGGAATCGGGAGATCGTATAAATCAATCACAACAACAAGAAATTACAAAATATCAAAAAAAAGAAAGAGCATATTACTTCTCATCTACTGAATAAACGAAACATGATGACGATTATATATGAGAAATCCTCGATGAAACAATACGATTACATGATTACATTGACCGAAAAATTCCAATAGCGACGGAATAGGAGGAGTAATGAAACGAATATTAGCTACAAGCAAAACACAATTGACGTGAGAATACAGCACCCATGATAATCTACTAAGCAGATCATGAAATCAGTACAGCCCAAATTCAAAGATAATGGAATTCGGCAACAAAACCCTTACCTAGCCACCCAAAAACCAATAAATATAGTAGGAATCCTAAAACTAGAAAAGAATTTACGATCAGAATCGAAGGGTTTAGAAGAGAGCTCACCGACTCTTAAGTAGCAGATTCTCAGGAAAATGAAAAACCGAGAAGAGATGGTTACATTTATGGAAGAAGGAAGGAGATGACTGTGAGGAGAGGATGTTAACGTAACTGTGCTGTCTTCTTAATGATAATTACAGCGGGGCCCACCGTCTAAACCCGTCAAAAGACAAAAAAGAGAGATATTTCGTGTAGACTAATCTTTCGTTATTGGCCGTTGGATCTATTTGGATGAATCAACGATAGGATCTCGCCGTTGACGGATGGATAGGAACTTGTAGTAGACTACGTCATCGTCTTATCATATTAGCCGTCGATTGAGATGACTTAATCTGAACGGTGTCGATGATATGCTTCTAAAGCCCATTTTATATCTCACATGGATAATGCTCTATGTAAGTGTTCATATTGGGCTTATTCAAAGCCCAGTCTACGCCGCTACCTGCCTATTTGACTTCCTGAGTCAATGTCAGTTTTTTCGTTCTGCACAAATCTCTTTCTCCACTAATTGTACATTCTTAATGATTGTTTCTTTTTTTCCCCCGGATTGCTCAGAATCAAGTAGTGAATGATCGATGTCCCAAGTTTAAATACATCCAAAAGCTAGGAAAAATTAAGTAAATATTTCTGCACGCATTGTATAATTTTATTTCGATAAAAGATCGAATCTAAATCACATGCAACCGTTGTTCTTTAATGTTTCCAACATCACTCGACCACGCGTTAATAATGAGTTTTACTCCAAAAGATGGCTTCTTTGGACTTGTCTTAATTAACTTTTCTATTGCCTAATAATGTATCAAAATATAACTGTAATTACTATAGTGTCCAACTATAATGCTAACACCACTTAGTTTTTTTTTTTTTTTTTGTCAACGACATTATAATATAAGATCAAGAACTAAGAATATAAGAAGAATTAAACATTCCCTTGCGAGCGGACCGAGCTAAAAAGTTGGCTTTGTAATTCAGACCCCTAAGAACAGTTGAGAGGGATAGGGAAGTGAATGATAAACACAATCTTAAGTAAGTCTCCTGGTAAGGTACAAAGGCTGGCCATGCTTCAGGATGTTGAGAAATCGCCAGTATTCTTACATATAATTGGGATATAATCTCATTATTCTTCTTTGTTACAAGCAGCGGCGGATTTATAATAAATATTTGTATGGGGCACGTGATGTAACCATAATCATTTAAAAAATCTTTTATTTTATTTATACCATTATGATATTATTCAATAGTGTACTGTAAATATCAGTTTTAGATATTATATTTGACAACTAAATTTTTATTTTTTTCTGTTTTTTAAAAAAATTTTAAACCTCATAACTAAAAGAAAAAAAAATTATAACCTAACCAATGAAAAATTATAAGTTTTTTTGTAACCTCAGACTATATTAAAAAGACAAGAATCAAGAGTTTACATCATTAAATCAATGGCTGACTCTTAAATACTACGAGCGAGAGCATTGTCCTTATGATTCAATGTTCTAAAATTATATGGAATGAAATAGATCGAAAAAGAGAACTTAATCTAGCATAGTCTCTTTGGTATAGTTGGAATGTTGGCCATTTTTTTGGTTGTATCATGATATTCAATACATCTATGCAGTTAGCCGCGAACTTTACTTCTAAAATTTGAAGAGATAAAAGGGACTCCATCGCCCATAGTAGAGCTTCAACTTCAGAATAAAGAGCACAAAGGCTTCTCCGCACTCCACAGGCTCCCCTACATTCTCCCTTAAAAAAGTTTGGGAAGCATATCCAACCTAGGCATGAGTGAATATTTGAAATTTTCCAAGACCCATCAACGAAACACATGTATCCAGTGAAGTTCTGATAACTAGATGAAGACAATGACCAAGAAGGATGTCTCAATGTTGGTATAGGTGCATTTGGATGTCTCAAGAGGGGAGTACTCCTAGCTGTTGACCATTCTCACATATGTCAGTTTGCACTTGCAAAAGCATCTTTCATGAATCCTTTTTAGTATTTGAAAAACAATTATCATTTTTTGCCTTCCAAATATGCCACTTTAACTCTGGGAAAATCTTGACATCCTCCCTATATGAGATTCACTAAAAAGATAATCATAACTATACCAAATAGATTGACCATGAAAAATATCAACGACCGATGGAATACATGAAAGCTTCCAAGTCTATATTGCCCACAAACACTCAAATAAAACATAGTCAATTGTTTTATTTTATTCAGACAATCATTCTTTCATATTTTAGCTTGAATGGCCTTTAAATTTGGCCTAAAGCTCCCCACATCTAGTAATGAAATGTGTTCCTTGGTCTGATACCCTGATTTTACTATGTATCGATCGGTCTTGGCAAAGTGTCATCCCTAGTAATTATGTATCAATCTACGTGGTAGGGCTATCCACAACATTAATTGGACATCATTACGGAAAAATATTGATGAAAAAGAATTTCTCGCCATGTTTTGGTATGTGAGTCAATAAATTGGTCAACAGTAAGATTCAAGTAAATGTTCGGACCCATACCTACCGCAAGTCTGGGAAAATGTCAGGGATCCAAGGATCTATCCATACCCTTGTTGATCTACTGTCACCAATCTTTCCAATAATTGATTTACCGACCAATGATCGACTCGAATAGATACTTTGCCAACCATGGGAAGGATTCAAATGTGTTCTTGAGGTTAATGAACATAGCTTTTTATAATATCGTCCTTTCATCACTTTACCAAATAGTAAATATGGATAATCAATTAATCTCCATAACTACTTTGCAAGGAAAGTCGAATTGAACTCCTCCAACGCAGGGAAGCCCAAACTACCTTGTGCATTGGGTTTGCATAATTTGTCCACTTCTTCGAGTGTAAACCTTTAGAAGTTTCAGGATTTTACAACCTCTGAAATCGATGACCAAATTGAATCGATGACTTACAGATATATATTCGTTGACCAGAGACCATCTCATAATCATGCATAATTTTTAGAATTTGAGAAGCTTCTTGTGTGGATGTATAGAAGAAAAGGTTATCATCAGAAAATAGAAGGTGAAAAGCTTTTAGAATCCGACAATCCTGCTCTGATTTTCTGAGTTTCAATACAAGGACCTTTGTAAATAAAATAAAATATAAGGGGATAGAGGATCATCTTGTCTTAGTCCTCGCTTTGGAATAATTTTTCCATTGGGGAAACCATTTAACAGAACAGGGTATTGTACACTAGTGATAAAATGCGTAATACATAAAATCCATTGATCATTGAAGCCAAATTTTCTGAGTAGGAGTTCAACAAAAGTTCACTATACTCTGTCATAGGCTTTAATCATGTTGGTCTTAATACCCATGGATTTTTCTTTGACCCCTTTGTTTGTACGAAGAGCATGGAACATCTTTTGAGTAATTATAGTGTTAACTGAAATAAGCCTTCTAGCAACAAATGATGATTGAGTTTCAGAAATGAGTTTCGGAAGAACCCATTTCAAAATTAGGCATAAGACTTCCAAAATTATCTTATAGGCTATGTTTCATAAACAAAATGGTATGAACTCTAGCATTCTAGTTGGTCGCAATCTTCGAAATTAAACAAAACATTTGTTTCATTTAAACCTTGTTCAAAAATCTCAGAAACCAAAAAATCATTTACTTACTTTAATGATACCATGTTTGACCATCTCCCATAACTTTTGGAATAATAGGATCGTCATACCATCTAGACATGCTGTTTTATTATGATCCATAAGAAAAAAAGCTTTCTTGATCTCTTCTTCAGTTGCATTCCCCAATAATATTTGGTTTTCCACACAGTAATCATTGGCTATATGTCCAATAATTTGTCAAAGTCACATGCTCTAACACTTGTATAAAAAAAGCTCTAAGAAATATTGGGACACTTCCTCAATTATTTCCTTGTGATTGGTAACTCAATTACCATCGTTGTCAACTAGACCTACTATCATATTTCGTGGCCGCCTCTATCTTGTTTGGGCGTGAAAAATCTTGTATTCTCATTGCCCTCATTTAGCCATTTATTACATCTTTTTTTGTTCCAATATAAATCTTCATCAACATATGCATGTTTTAAAGCAAGTTTAGCCTCAAAAATTATCTTTGTACTAGTTGAATTATCATTATGTAGATCTTCTACTTTCTTCAATATATCATTGAGTTTTCGTTTCTCTGAAAGGACATTAATGTGGCGCCAATGTGAGATATCACATCTACATTGTTTAATTTTACATGTAAACATGATTCTACGATGACATGATATACCTTTCCAACGTCTCCCAATTGGCTGCTAGAAACCAACTTTTCCAATCCACCTTTTATCAAAGATGAATTTTTGATTTCATTGGAAATTTTTACCATAGAATATGCCAATAATTGGTCGATAATCAGAACGAATCATATTTAGATATTTGACCTCTGAAAGTGGGAATAAGTCATGTCACTCTATTACCATAAACTTTGTCCATGATACAACATATAATACTATTATTCTGACACCTCTTCTGGACCAAGTATTTCCAAGTTTTGAAAATTCCACAAGACCACAATTTTGGATCATTAAATTAAAGGAGGCAAAAGAGATTGCATGTTTAAGAGAGCCACCTAATTTCTCATGATTACCAGAGAATTCATTAAAATCTCCAATCACTAACCATGGTTTATTTTGAGAAATACCCATTTAAGTTAGTTTTTCTCAAACATAATCTTTCAATCTTTTGTGTAGTTCACCATAAAAACTGTATTTCTTATGGTTTTAACCTTGTAATCCATATCAATCATATTTTGTCTTCATAAATCATTACAACATTATAATCATCACTATATAATAAGGTCAACCCCCTACCAGTTAAACCATATGCATCATATTATAACCCTAATGAGCTTGAATCTTTTCCATGAAAAAATTATTATTCTTAGTTTGAGATAAAATAAAAAATTATGATTTATGGTTTTTTGAAATATCCAACTTATTGAAATATGATTTCCAATACCTTGACAATACCAATATAGTGTTTAAATCATAAAAAATTATGCATTGGTGGAGCTATTTCCTAGATCCTTCTTATTCCCAGTGTCCACCTTGTTATTATTTGGTTGTAGGGACATAACAGAAAATGTCATCATCTTGCAACAATTAACTCCTCAGAGGGAGTTGTCGGCTCCGCTAATAAATGCTTCATATTGTTGAGTGCATTGGCTTGAGCTTCCCTAAGCTCCAACTCTATGTAAAAGTCCTCCATATTTGTGCAACCTACAACCAACTTGATTTGTTTGTCCTCTGTCATTTCCACATCATCGGGATTCGCTTCCTGATTTGCAAATGTATCATCATTCTATTAGAAATCAAGGTTGTTGATGAAATAGATTGTGAAACTTGCATATTAGCCATCATTGGAACATTATTTTCATTAAGAAGATCATCGTTTTGTAGCTCCTTCTCTTTCAGTGAAACCATAGTAACATCACAAGCTTGGGTAGAAGCTACATAATTCATATCAACATTAGACAATTCGGGTAGGATATTCCTCTTTGCATATGAAGCTACATTATTCATTTTAAGGTTGTCAAATAGATTGTGAAACTTGCATATTAGCCATCATTGGAACATTATCGTCATCAAGATCATTGTTCTTAGCTCATTCTCAGTCATCGAAAAAAGGGTACCATCACAAGCTTGGCAGAAGCTACATCATTCATATCGACATTAGACAATTCTAGTAGGACAATCCTCTTTGTCTTTTTAGATGAATTTGTACCATCTAGTTTAGTGGCTGATGAAAGCATTCTATGAACATAAGGTGGAGAACCGGTAAAGGAGTCCTTTGATAGACCCTCATGCTAACAAGTTTGAGCCAAGACATTAAAGGTCTATAGAGTTGTCTTCATCACCATCCTGCTATAATCATCAACATAATTATTCATAGGAGCATTATCCATAGATTGAATATTTGGACCTGAAGAATCCCTTGACTTTCCACAAGAGTAAGCTCGACCTGTAGCTGAGGATGAACAACCTTGATTAATAGCTCTCTTATAACTTAGGTACCTTCCAATATGTGCCTTCTTGTTCTGCACAACTCGTGCCACCTCATTTGTTTCTTTCTTGGCTTTGTAGCAACGAGTATCATCATGGGTTAAACAATAACATAATGAGCAGTAACCCTCAAGGTTTTCATACTCAATTATAACATGAGACTCTTGACCCTCAATACATTACAATGATGTCGAAAAGATCAAAGGCTTAGTGCAGGGAAACACTAACCACACACGACCTCCCTCCACAACAATGGAGATAACCTCACACAAGGATTCTCCAATCAGACGGTAGATATGTTCAACCCTGAACTCAAAAGGGTTTATGCACCTACCAAGTAAGACACGAGCACCCACACTACCAAAGCTGAATTATCAATATGAGGAGCTTTGAGCTTCAATCGCCTTGCGGAGAGCGAAAATCATCAATCACCTTACCAACATTGAGTTGAGACAACGCTGAGGAAAAAAGAGCCTCATAAGGAAAATATAGGAAAATAATCACTATAAGAAGCAGAAGCAAAGTCCATGAGTTAGAAACCATACTCTTAGTGATGAGAAATTGTATTACATAACATTGATTTATAAAGGATTCACACAAAATCACTTTGAGGATCAATATCATTAATAGAATCGGGAGATTCAATGAAAATATGCAGTTTTGAAATCAAAATTATAATGGTTGAATCATTTTGGAAATATCTATTAGTTTGATTGGATTTGGTATATTGTTACTATCAGAATAACTAATGTTCATAGAGAGATATAGTGACCAGATACATGGAAGATCCACAAAATCAGAGAATACCTTAAACTCAAAAAAAATGTGCAGAATCAATGAAAACATTATTAAGGAATCATTTCTAAGATCAGTTTGCTTTTGAAGTACATTTTCAGTAGAGCAAAAAACCATTGAATGCCATGAAAACAAGATTCTAACAAAAAAAGAAATCAAACATTCATTGAAGAACATGGAAACCATTCAAAATCATGGAATAAGTTCTCTGGAAAAGCAATGGAAACCAGAAGATTTTGAGCTAACCATATATGTAGATTTGAAATCCAATTCTTAATAGCAAACAGATATTGGAGAATAAATGAGATATAATCATACGTCATGGAAATCCACATTAAGTAGTCCATAAAATCAAGTAAACATAGTTATCGAGTCAATCAGATCGAAGAAGTTAAATCTTTGATTCATCTTAGACAGAGTACATTGGCGTTACTTAGTGGAGGGGGTTCCATCATGATTTCAATTTCATGACATCCTTTAGTAGAGTGAAACATCTACCAGGAAATATATAGAGGATGATAGGTTGAAGAGGAAACTAAAAACGGTCGATGATTCATCTTGCCTATCAATGTCGAATCTAAAAGCCATAATGAAGACATAAAATACATATCTCGATCGTGAATTGGAAATCTAAATACAATCTGCTTAGGATAGTTTGGGAGATTTAGAAAAATGTATATAACGATATCATTATTGAGACATAGTAGAAGAAAATCTAAGGAATTTACCTTAGAAATTTGACTTTATGAGATCATTGTTGCAAATATTGGGTTCTCTTAAACAGAGTAATATCATAGATGGAGATTGATCTCTTTGTGGTTGGTCATAACATAATTGGATCCTTGAATACTCTACATAGAGACATCAGAATAGAAACATGGGATCTTCAACCATAGAGTTTTGGTCATCACCTATCTCCATCGATCAGATTGCCATTAGATTTGTCCTTCATCGCCTTACATTGATGTCTCTTCACCGTCCCATGACATAAAAATGTTTTTTTTTTTTTGTCAACGTCAAATATATTTATAAACTCCCATCAAAAGTTGCATCAATAAACCATTAGAGAAACTCGCTACTATGTCGAGCGTGAGTATAAACTTTATTATTTAAAGATCTTGGTATTATAGATAGAGAGAAAGAGTGGAATAAAGAACTTACCCTCGAGAATTTCTCTTGATAAGGTAGGAAAGCTGACCATTCTCCTAGTTAAGGCATAAGCTTCAAGACATTCTCACAATCAATTTGTGCTTTTCTAGGAGCCGTCCACAAAGCATATATGGCATGTGAAACTTAGATTGTTGTAGATGGGTATGCCAGTTTTGACCACTTTGAGATAGAATTAACCGCCACTGGTTTTCTAGAATATATCACATTACTTCTACTTGAATATACATTATTTGTAATTTTGCACTCCATATAATCTATGGAAAAATCTTAACTTCTACTCAATCCGAGATTCGCCAGAGTACATAGTTCAGATTATACCAGATAGATTTCGCATGGAAAACATTTGCCGCAAATGATATACATGAGATTTCCCAATATTGTACTGGTGCTGGGCATTCAAATTAAACATGATTAATTGTCTCTATCTCTGCACCATAACGAGACATCGAACGCCCCAATTGATGCCTCGCTGATTGAGGTTCCACTTAATTGCAATACAACCTAATCATGCTTGCCATATAAAATATTTCATATTATTTGGAAAATTTAACTTTCAAATGATGTCGTCTAATACCTTAACATTTGGGCCAAATTATCCTACCTCTAATAATGCATTAGACTCGTCAGTTTGGTAACCGAATTTGACTTTATATCTACCAGTTTTAGTAAACAGCCAACCCCAATGATCATGTATCTACCTTCGAGGAATAGAGATTTCAAGAATTAGCTGAACATCATTAGGAGGGAAATATTGTCGTAATATGACTTCTAGCCATGTCCCAGATTATAAATTAAAAAGTTGTTGTAACTATTAGATTTAAATACAAAATTTGACCTATGTTATTTGCTGGTCGAGGTAAAACATATGGAATCCATGAGTCAAGCCAAACCATGATTGATTTTCCATTGCTTATCTTTGTAATGATACCCTTATTAACTAGGGACCAGACTAAGGAGATGCTCTGCGAGTCGTAAGACGAATTAGAATTCATATATTCCGTTAAATGACATTGATTTTATAGTATCCCCCCTTCATCACTTTTTCAAATACTGATTCTGGAAAATCCAATAGCCGCCATAATTGTTTAGGAAGGAGTATTGAATCCCTCCAAATCTCGAAAACCCAACCCTTTTCGGATTTAGTTTTACATAATTTTTCCTTTTTTTCCAATGAATACCTTTGGAAGTTTTGGAATTTGACCAACATGCATTAGTAATGCCGTCAAGACTGATTTAATTAAAACCTCATTGCCGGCATTTGACTAAAAAATTGAAGACCAACTGTTGATCCTCTTATGAAGTTTTGCTCTAACAAAGATACAAACTTTTGTTTTAGCTCTGCCGATGTTCTCCGGGAGACTTAAATAGGAATTCATACCTCCATCCTATTTTATTCCCAAAATACGGTGAAGTTCCGTTTTTTGGGTTTCATGTAGAGCATGTCCAAATTGGATTGAATGTGTGAAAATTAATTTGTTGATTCAATATTGTCACATATTATTTTAGAATCTTTAGAACTTGATTAGTCTCTTCTCTGTTAGTTTTATAGAAGAAAAGACTATCATCACCAAACAAGAGATGCAAATATTTGGACTTTCTCTTACTATGGAAATGCATGTGTTTAGTTTATCTTGCTTTGTTTTCCTTAGTTTGAAGATAAGAACTTTCGTACATAAGATAAAAATAAAAGGGGATAAAGCGCCGCCCTATCTTAAACCATGCTGCAAAATTATTTTACCGCCAGGTAAACAATGCATGGTACATCTAATTCAATTTTCGCTAAAACCTATTTTACGGAGTAAAATGTTGACAAAATTCCATCCGACTCTGACATAGGCTTTTCTCATTCTTTCCTTAATATCTATAAATTTTCCTTTCATTGCTTTGTTTGTGTGGAGGGCGTGGAATACATCTTAAGCAATCATAATGTTTATTTGAGATGAGTTCGCCTACTACAAAGACCGATTGAGTCTCAAAGATAAGTTTTGGTAGGATTTTTTTGAGTCAAAAATATCTTTCTTATTTAAACTTTGTTCAAATGAACCCTTGAGTAAGAATTCGTTTAACTAGAGTTATGGCATCCTCCTTGAAAGCCTCCCTTATCTTTTGGAAAAAGAGGTGTCATTCCATCCGGTCCCGACATTTTCCTAGGGTCCATCATAAAAAGAGCTGTCTTATTCTCTTCTTCAGAGGTTCTTCTCATAAGAATGTGGTTATCAGAATCTATTATTTGAATTTTATCTCATATAAGGAAACAGTAACATTACTATTAGTAGTCAATAGTTGCAAAAAATATCCGGAGGGCACTTCAAACATCTCCTTGCCGTTAGTTACCCAAATTCCAGAATTATTCATAAGACCAATAATTGTATTTTTGCTCTTTTTTGTTTCGTTTAAGAATTAAAGAATTTAGAGTTCTCATCACCCTCATAGAGCCATTTATTTCGGATATTTTTGTATCCAACAAATCTCTTCCTCTACATAAGCCTGTTTGAGGCTAGATTTAACCTTGATGATAGCATCTGTATAATTGGTATTAAAATTTTGTAAGTCCTCTAAAATACCCTGTAAATCCATAATGTGTTGTGTTCAGGACGAGATATTCATAGGAAAACTCACGAGAACAGCGCCTTATCTTTCCAATAATCGATATTATATGATGACATGGGAAACCTTTCCAACTCTTGTCAATTATTTCTTTGAAACCAATTTTGCCAATTCATCTTTGATCAAAAAATGAATTGTTTATGAGGCCGAAAACCTTGATCATTAAACTCCTTAAATCGGTATGTGGTATGAATCTATCATCTTAAGGTAATCCATTTCTGATTTTGGGAATAATCCATGCCATTCTCAATTTCCATAGGATTTTTCAAAGATATAATAAACTATGTTGTTGTTTCGTACACCTCGCCAAAACCATGCATTACCACGTTTTGGAAAATCTACACGGCCACAATTTTGGATCATTTGATTAAATGAACTGAATATTCACATGCCTTAAATAGTCTCCTTGATTTTCATGATTGTTGAATAATTTATTAAAATCTCCAATGACTAACTGTGGAGCATTTTGAATAATTCTCATTCGGGTTAATCTCTCCCAAACATAATGTCTTTTATGTTGGTTTGGTTCACCATATAAAAAAGTAATGTATGTCTTCTTACCCTTTAAATCCAAATTAATATTGATCATGGTTTTGTCTTTGTAGTTTAAGACAACCCTATAATCATCAAAAGCCAATAAGGCTAGACCATCATTTAATCCATTAGGTTCAACGGTATAAAGCATACTGTAACCCAAATGAAACCATTTTTTTCCATAAAAATATTATTGTTGTGAGTTTCAAAGAGGAACACAAAAACAGGTGTATGCAATATATGTTTTATTAATTCCAATATCTGCGTGTAGGTGATGAACTATATCTTGCAAGTTGATTTGTAATGAATGCTATATCTGATCTTGTACAATTTTCACTATACATGAGTCCACCAATATCGCTCATATAAAGTACTCCATGACTTAATACCTCTTCGTTATTTTCACAAGGTCGTAATGGATCTTTATTGATATTAAGTGATCTATTGACCATTTGAGTACTCAAAGGAGTCAATTTATCCATATAAAAGCGTTTTAAGATCTTTTTTGTATAGTTCGATTGATGTGCAAAAATTTCATTCTGAAGGTGGTCGATCTGGAGTCCAAGATAAATTTTTGTATGTCCAAGATCTTTCATCTCAAATTCTTTCTTCATATGAGTTCTTGTCTCATCAATTTCCTTTTGAGTTCCAATTATGTTCAATTCATCAACGTATAAAACAATGATCACAAACCCACATATAGATTTCTTAATAAATACGCAAGGACATATTGCATTGTTGGTATATCCTTTACTCAAAAAATATTCACTTAAGCGGTTATACCACATGCGTCATCCTTGTTTTAATCTGTAAAGTGATTATTGTAATTTGAAACATATTTCCTTAAATTTTGAGCTTAATGCTTCATGCATTTTTAGTTCTTATGGGATATATATATATATATATATATCATTATCGAGTGATCCATATAGATAAGCTGTCACAACATCTATTAGATGCATTTCTAGATTTTTAGAAGCTGCTAAGCTCATCAAAAACCTGAAGGTAATTGCATCTATTACCAGAGAATATGTTTCTTCATAATCAATTCCTAGTCTTTGAGAAAATCCGTGGGCAAGAAGTCGAGCTTTATATATTTTTACCTCATTCTTCTCATTTCTTTTTCGAAGAAAAACCATTTATATCCAACAGATTTTACATGTTCACGGGTTATGAAAATAAGTCCAAAGATTTCTTTTGTTGAGGGAGTTTAATTCAATTGTCATGGCCATTTTCTACTTCTCCCAATCAAATATTTTATGACATTCTAATATAGACTTTGGTTCTCGATCATCACTTTCATTATAAATTTCTTTTGATACAGAGAATGAGAAAATTCCATCATCACCTTCTATTTCACTTCTAACCCAAATATTTTAGTTTTGGGCATACTTGATGGAAATCTCTTCAGGATTTTTTCTCTATATTATTTGAATCTTCTGGATCATTTTTATTTTTTGATCCCATTGGTCTCCCCTTTTTTAACTGAACCTTGATGGAACATTCACAACGGATATATATGAATTTGTCACCCTTTTTGTATTGATGAATGCATGTGGTACCTGATTTGCCATATTTTCTAAATGCACAATTTTCAGAACTTCCAGATCACGTTGTTTCGTAGGGGGATCAAGGTGGTACAACAATGATGTGTACCATGTGATGTCTCTTGGAGCTTCTTTAGGTCCTCCCCATAATGTTGGAGATTCATATTCATTAAAATTACAATCGACAAAACGTAATGTAAACATATCACCAGTTTTTAATTGCAAATACCGAATTATACTTGGTGATGTATACTTAATATATAATCCAAATCTCCTTTGTGGTCTCATTTTCGTTCTTTGTGGTGGGCTATGGGGACATAAACTGCACATCAAAAAACACAGAGACGAGATATATCTGGCTTGTGGCCAGATATTAATTCTAATGTGGTGTATTTATTATATGCACTCAGTCTTAATGAATTAGTGCCGCAACATGCAAAATTGCATGACCTTATAATGAAATTGGGAGTTTTGTTCTCATTATTAACTGTTTAGTAATAATTTGTAACTGTTTGATTACAAACTCATTCATGCCATTTTGTGTGTGAACATGCGGCACTAGGTGTTCAACATCTATTCTCAATAATATACAATAGTCATTGAAGGCTTGTGAAGTGAATTCACCAGCATTATCAAGTCTTACCTTCTTTATTGTATGATTAGGAAATTGTGTCCTCAACCTGATTATTTGGCCAATGAATTTTGTGAAAGCCACATTGCGTGTGCTCAATAGACACAGATGTAACCATCTAGTAGATGAATTAATTAATATCATAACAAATCTAAATGGCCTGTATTGTGGGTGGATAAGCCCATATATATCACTATGTATTCTTTCTAAGAGTACCGGAGATTCATTTTTAACTTTGGTTGGTGATGGTCAAGTTATTAGTTTTCCAAGAGAACAAGCATTACATAGAAATTATTTCGCTTGAAAAGTCTTCTAGTTTTTCAACAAATGGCCATTTGTATTTTCCACAATCTTTTGCATCGTGACTGAACCAGGTTGCCCTAAGCGTTCATGCCAGATTTTGAATGTACATATAAACTCCGGGTTTACTGACATATGATTCGATCATATTTATTTTTGTGAAATATATTCGAGAAGATAAAGTGGCAACTTTTCCTATATATATTTATTTTTTGAATTAATTGATGTGATGAATAGATATTCAACATTATTTTTATTCATGGTTTCTATGTGATATCCATTTCTGTGTATATTGTTGAAACTCAACAAATTTCTATAGGATTTGGGAGAACATAATGCATTATTTATTTCAAATTTTGTTTCCTTTGGTATTGAGAACTAAGCTCTTCCAGAGCATATAATAATTTTTGCATCACGAGATATAGTATTCACACTTCCGGTAGAATTGTTCATTTTAAGGGAAGAGTAATAATTTTTATCTTTAAGTATTGTGTGCGTTGTAGCACTATTTGCTAGAAACATATCTCCATCCTCAGTTTTCGAATGTCGATATTTTCGGATTTGAAAATATTCATAAAAGATGCATTAATATAATAAAAAAAATTTTTATATTACAACACAAACTATTTTACAAACAAAAAACAAGACATAAAACAATATTATGCAACCATAACTAGTTATACAACATGTCATACTTTCTTCTTTAGTAAAATTTTAGTCTTTTTAGCTTTCGTTCCCGTATATCATTATTTATACCATCAAGAGACGGCTCGACATCACGGTTAAAAGAAGGTCCAACTTCATTATCAAAAGAATGTCCATCATTGCCATATACGAAGTTGGTTTCCTTTTGTTTTTCTTTTTTTTTGTATCTTGGTGTAGATCGGCAAAATAATTTGGCGTACGGTAGGTACGCGACCAATGTCTTTTCATGCCACACCTATAACAACTTTTCTCATGTTGTCTTTTTCCAATTTATTTTCCTTTTGGTCTTTTATTATTCATTTCATTGTTGATATCATTAGAATAAAACTTTCTTACTTGTCCGCGTCCATACCCACGCCTATTTCCTCCTCATCCACGTCCATGTCCACTTTTCTCATGTTGACCTCAAGTAGATCATCCCCTCGTTATAAGCAGTTCTTCATAAAATATTGTTGTTTTCCATGTTTTTTATATGTTCCACTGAGACGAAAATGAAAACAAAGACGAGAAACAACAAAATTTATGAATTTAAAATGTAAAAGCATCTTTAAAAGATAATCTATCAATTCTAATATACAATTTTGCATTCTTAAAAGAAAATCTAAATTTTCAAATTTTGAAGTTATGAATAATAAGAATCATTCAAAACTTCAAATTTGAAATTTTTTGTATTTATTTTTATTTTAGTCCTTATAATTTTATATCTAAAAAAGTAATTAATCTTAATGTTTATCATTTAAATATATATATATATATACATATAATTTTAATATTTCATATATATATACATACAGTTTTGAAATTTCATATATATATATAGCTAAAAAATATAACACAATAATAATAGAGTGAATTAGGTTAATATCCCCATTAGTTTTCCAAACCAAGAAACTGTTCATTTGATTATTTTTATTTTTTTGATTACCATAAGACCAACAAATGAAATGACAAAAATGTCATCGACGACATTAAGTAAAAGGGAGAGGATGACTGAGAATAAATGTGGGGACATGGTATTTAATGACTGAGCATAAATGTCATCGCTAATTCATGTATTGTCTAGCTAACATATTTAATATCTGGTAGTATAAATGTAATAAATGTTATTACATTTCCTATATGTTACTTTTATTTGGGTAAAAGCATTCCGCTAATTGATATTTATTATCCACTAATATTTGGTATATGTTAACTTATATGTAGTACATATAAATATTATATCTGCTAACATATATATATATATATGTCTCGTTAATACATTTATTATCTCATGTATTAGTTGTTAACCTAATTATTACCCAATAATATATTTGCTATCTGGTAAAAACGTTTATGTTAATGGAAGAAGGCTACATTTTTTAATACATCTTCATCCCTAACCTCTAAGTATACCCCTCACATATCACTTTTAACAATCCCAAATCAAATCAAAACATTAAGGGGGTATATTGAAAAAAGAATTTTAGGTCATTTCGGGGTTTTCTTTTAAATCACCAATTATTGAACTGATAATTTATAAATAACATTTAAAATCATGTGTTATTGTACTTGAAATTTCAACAAAATCACATTAAGTAATACACAATCTCTTTTTATTCAATCAATATTTTATCAAAATCATATGAAACTTTTGTTATTCAATAGTTAACTATTTAGAAAAAAAAGTTTTTAACTTGATTTTCAAAGATTTTGGATACCTTTTTAGTTGAAAAAATAAAATTTAAAAACCCACCCATCTAGGTGTGGTTTCATTCAAAAAATATATTTATCTCTATTATTCACTATAGAGACACGATAGCTAGGGATTGTTCACCAAAAAAAAAAAAATAAGCCTCTAAATTTTATCAAAACTACATAGCTTTAATTTTTACCATTAATTTTTGAGGGATTAACTAATAACCAATTAATTTCGACATAAAATTTCAGAACATTTTCAGAAATACCCTTCTAATATTAACATTCTCAAAACCATACCGGCCCTTTTAAATATTTTCAAATATACCATTCATTAATGGAACAATGCCCTAAAATTATAATTATTACATAAAGGTTTATAAAAAATTCTTCAAATTTTTTC
>JAKUCM010006809.1:0-25978 GCA_023374145.1 Lepidium sativum | reverse complement strand
GAGAATTCTACTTAATGTAGTGTTCGCTCCAGAATCCTATGATGCAATAAAAACTGTTGATGGAGTGGTTTACAAAACATTCAAAGAAGCTTGCTATGCTAAGGGTCTATCGGATGACGATAAAGAGTATATTGAGGCAATAACAGAAGCAAGCTTTTGGGCAACAGGTTATGCTCTGTGAAGGCTGTTTGCTACTATGTCATACACTGAAAGTGTATCTATGCCAATACACGTTTGGGAAGCAACTTGAGATATTTTATCGGAAGATATACTTCATATTCAAAAACAAGTTGAAAAGCGTCCATGTATCTTACACATTTTATCATTTTATAAATTAATAATTTAATTTATATTACTATATCAATGATCTTATTTTATAAATTTTCTTATTATTTAATTAATTACATTATATATTAAATTTATTATGATTCTTATTAATTTATTTAATAATTTTATTGCAAAATATAATCATATAACTATTGTCTACTTAGTTACCTTTCTTCTTAATCATGTATTTCAGATTTAAAGTTGATTGAAGATGAGATTAAAAATTATGCTTTGATTGAAACTGAGAAGATAATGAGAAGCAATGGGAGTTCGTTGGCCAAATTCGAATACATGCCTCTACCAAATGAAACCATGCGTCAACAATCACTGAATAAACTACTTTTTGATGAGCGTAACTACGATCAAGCAAAGTTGAGTAAAGATCATGATGAGTTGTTTAGGAAACTAACTGATGAGCAGAGAGGTGTTTATGCTACAATTTTGGAGGCAATCAAAAAAGGAAAAGGAGGAGTGTTTTTTGTTTACGGATTTGGAGGAACGGGTAAAACATTTTTATGGACGATATTATCGACTGCTCTAAGGAGTAAAGGGGAGGTTGTTTTAAATGTTGCATCTAGCGGCATTGCTTCTCTATTATTGCCAGGAGGTAGAACAGCGCATTCAAGATTCGGTATCCCATTAAACCCTGATGAATTCTCAATGTGCAATATGAAGCCAGGATCTGACCTTGCTGGATTAGTAAGTGAAGCTTCTTTAATCATATGGGACAAAGCACCAATGATGAGTAGACATTGTTTTGAAACATTGGATAGAAGCATGAGAGATATACTTAATAAGTCTGAAGAAACTCCTTTTGGTGGTAAAGTAGTAGTCTTCGGAGGTGATTTTCGTCAAATTTTGCCCGTAGTACGTAAAGGAAGTAGAGCTGACATTGTTAATGCTTCTCTTAATTCTTCAGAACTATGGGATGATTGTCAAATTTTGAGATTGACAAAGAATATGCGGTTACTTGGTGGTATTGATAGTAACAACGCGAAGGAGATAAAAGAATTTTCAGATTGGCTTCTTGAAATCGGAGATGGTAAGATCAATAAGCCTAACGAAGGAGAGGTTTTGATAGACATTCCAGAAGAGATACTAATTACTGATTGTGTCACTCCAATTCAATCTATAGTAGAGGCAGTTTATGGACATTATTTAATTCAGTCAGCAAACCGTAAATTTTACGAAGAACGAGCAATACTTTGTCCTACAAATGATGATGTTGACATGGTGAATGAATATATGCTATCATTACTACCAGGTATTTTTTACTAAACCATTGACTTTTATCATAATATTATTTAGTTTTTCTACTTACTAACATACATATAAATTGGGTGATGGAAAAGTGTATCTCAGTTCTGATACTATTGATCCAGCTGATTCAGATAAAAACTAATGCTGAGGTATATTCACCAGATTTTCTTAATACGATTAAAGTTGCTGGAATGCCTAATCATAGTATAACTTTGAAAGTTGGAGCACCTGTTATGCTGCTTAGAAATATTGACCCAAAAGGAGAGTTATGTAATGGAACAAGACTGTGGATAACACGATTGGATAATCATGTTGTAGAAGCTATTATAGTCACAGGTAGTAAAAGGGGAGAAAATGTTTGTATTTCAAGAATGCTTAGTACACCAGCAGAAGGAATTTATCCTTTTAGGATGAGAAGGAGACAGTATCCACTCGCATTGGCTTTTGCAATAACAATAAACAAAAGCCAAGGACAAACACTTTCTAATGTTGGTTTGTTTTTGCCTAAACCTGTTTTTTCCCATGGACAATTATATGTCGCATTATCTAGGGTAAAGTCCAAATCTAGGATCAAGGTACTTATATTGGATAACGAAGAAAAACCACAAAAACAAACTATGAATGTTGTTTTCAAAGAAGTCTTCCAAAATCTAAGATATGAATTTCCTTAAATATCTATTTTTAACTTATTTTTAATTCAACTATAACTCTATGAATAATCATTTATACAAAAATCTTATCAATATGCAGGCTGAAAAAAGACTAAGCATAATTGTTTTCTGCCATTTTAAGATTCCAAGTGTTTTTATGAATTAAGTCTACTACATTTGTAATAATGGTAAAAGTCAATATTACATAATAATTCAAAAAATTTTAAATTTTCATAGTTAATTTTCATATTATCTAAACTTCATTTTAGTCCCGCGTTTAGCGCGGGTTATCACCTAGTAACTTTTTAAAAGAGGGAATGAGGAAATCAGCCATCTGGTACAGAATTTTAGAAATTATATGAAAAGAGAAAGATCTGTCTTCTCCGCCTCGAATGATTTTTCTGTAATGTTTTGAACTGACACTGAGTAAGTTATTATCTATGTAATTGTTGGGAATTTGTTGTTATAAATTGACTTAACTTTAGGAACAATATTTCAGAGAACTGGAAAAATATGATACAATCATACACGTAAATAAAGTTTACTAATTCAATCTGCCAAAATATCGCACTTGTATTAAAAAATTGTTACTCTCTCTCTCTTTTATTACATAATTTTTTTCTAAAACTTATTTTGTTTTATTTTGTAAGATCATTTGCATAATTTTAAATAAAGTTTAGTAATTTAAATATTTAATGATTATTAATAGTTTAAGGTATATTTACAATATTAAAGTGAAATTTCAAATAAGTTTTAATTGAAACATATAAAATTCTTATTTATTTTCAATTAATTTTTGAGTTTCAATATAAACTTTATAAATGATTGTACTTTACTTTGATGAATTCCATGGTTTACAATACAAGTTCTTAAAAGATTTTTTTTAGTTTAAGAACATGTTATTTTTCACAGAATAGAAGATTTATAATAAAAAAAATCTAATATATCATTTTAGTGGTTCTTGGGTACACACGATAATATAGGGAAATGAAGTTCCACGTCAAGAAGATAATGCATAATCTCTTGGGGATTGTACACTTTACAATCAGGGAAACAAATCTTGTGGTCAAAGTTTCCATACGTAGTTTCTCCTCTGTACACTCAGTCTAAGTCCAATGTCTTATTTCTTATGGACCGTCCGGTCTACTGACTTTGACTATGTATGGTCAATCGTACAGCTCACAATCAACAAACAAATTTCAAAACTCTTCCTTACTGTCTCCATATATATAGAACCATCTCTTCTCCACACACTCAAAAACCCTAAACAAATGGCAGAACCCGGAGTTGTGGCGGTGCATGGAGAAGGAGCCATGACGGAGACGAAGCAGCAAACAACTTTCGCCGTCAAAGTCGGTCTCGCTCAGATGCTCCGAGGCGGTGTTATCATGGACGTTATCAACGCCGATCAAGCACGACTCGCAGAAGAAGCCGGTGCTTGCGCCGTCATGGCTCTCGAGCGTGTTCCTGCCGATATTAGGGCTCAAGGCGGTGTGGCTCGAATGAGTGATCCGGAGATGATTAAGGAAATCAAAAAGGCTGTGACAATCCCGGTGATGGCCAAAGCTCGAATCGGTCATTTTGTTGAAGCTCAGATTCTCGAATCAATCGGAATCGATTACGTCGACGAGAGTGAAGTTCTCACACTCGCCGACGAAGACAACCACATCAACAAACACAATTTCAAAATTCCTTTCGTTTGCGGATGTAGGAATCTCGGTGAAGCTTTACGGAGGATTCGTGAAGGAGCCGCTATGATAAGAACCAAAGGTGAGGCTGGAACTGGAAATGTGGTTGAAGCCGTTAGACATGTGAGAAGTGTGAATGGAGCAATTCGATTGTTGCAAACCATGGACGATGATGAGGTGTTCACTTACGCCAAAAAGATCGCTGCGCCGTATGAATTGGTTATGCAGACGAAGCAGCTTGGGAGATTACCGGTGGTTCAATTCGCTGCCGGAGGAGTGGCGACTCCGGCAGATGCAGCGTTGATGATGCAATTGGGATGCGACGGAGTGTTTGTTGGGTCGGGGATTTTCAAGAGTGGAGATCCAGCGAAGCGAGCTAAGGCGATTGTGCAGGCGGTTACGAATTATAAGGATGCTGCAGTGCTTGCAGAGGTCAGTTGTGGCTTAGGTGAAGCCATGGTTGGTATCAATTTGGATGAAAACGTTGAAAGGTTCGCTAGCCGGTCCGACTAAACCAATCGTATTCTTCAAAACGCTTTTATTTTATCATTTATATCATTTCTTGCAATTTCAATATTATTTCGGTTTTATAAGAAACATATGACCCAGTGGTATAGTCATTTTACAAATTCTCAAGGCACATGATCGAACCTTTTGTGTACCGTAGTTAGAACAGGATTTAAAAATTCAGTAGACTAGTTGACAAAAAAAATATATTTTTCTTTATCAATTTGTAAGAAGTTATTTAATGTGTGTAAAATGTGTTTAACATATGACGACATTAACGGCCGACCACATAGCAAGCAGTGACTCACTCTCACATGATAGTCAAAGTATCACATCTCTTCGTCCGCGTGCGAATTATTATATCAACAAATCAAATCCACAACTAATGTTAAGATACAGAACTCCTAATCACGTTGAAACAGACTAGTAAGAAGAAAAGAAGCAGTTGCACTCTTATGAAATAACAAGAAATGAAATGATGAAGATGCAGAGAAGAACAGAGATGAGAGGAGAAGAGAAAAGATGCAGAAGACAAGGAGTTTAACGAGTTCGGTGAGAAATTTCACCTACATCTCGCCGGGAACATTTTCTGGAATTCACTAACATCCAATGAGTTTTAAATACAAGATACAAGCCCAACCCCCTTACAGAATGTTTGTCTTTCCCTCTTGTATTTCGCACACACAACTATTGCTTACACAACACTGTGTATATCACTCAAATTTTGTAAAGAAAAACGCTTTATACAACTCCGAAAATATGAATTCGTTTTTTCCTGCTTCAGACCTTGAAGTCTTGTCTTCTTCACTGCAAAAGCACCTGAATCCTCTGCTCTAAAGCAGAAAAGACATTGACCAAAAAGTAGTTCAACTAGCAGTTGCAGGAGTCTTCAAAACTGATCTAAGTCTTTTGCCGAAACAATGGTTCTACTGCAGTCTTGTTGTTGATTCTCTTTCTTCCCTTTTATAGATATTGATCAAAAGAAGATTAAGACCAATAAACTGTACTTCATCTTCATTACTAATCCAACAAAACTCCACCTAGTAATGAAGATAACAAGCCACTTACGTAGCCTCAGTAAAGAACTACAAACTTTGAGAAACAACCTTCTTTCTTGAATGTTAGAACTGATTCCATTCCCGAATTCAGTACCCTCTTACTCCTTCTTAACATTCAGCAAGCTCAAGGCCGAGTTGAATTTGCTAACAGGAACAATCTTTGTGAATATATCAGCTGGATTACTCAATGTTGATCTCTTCAAAATTTCAATATCTCCATCTACTATAACATCACGAATGTAATGATACTTCACTTGAATGTGTTTAGTCCTTTCGTGAAAGACATTATTCTTTGAGAGAGCTATTGCACTTTGAGAATCACAATGAATCTCCACAGACTTTTGATGATATCCAAACTCTGTCAACAACCCTTTGAGCCACACAACTTCTTTTACAGCATCACACAGCGAGATGTATTATGCTTCAGTGATTGAAAGAGCAACAACCTTCTGCAATCCTAACTTCCAGATGATGGTATTACCTCCTAGTGTGAAGACCATTCCACTGATTGATCTTCTTCTGTCAGTATCAGCAGCATAATCTGAGTCACAAAAACCTTTCAAGATGAAATCTGATCCTTTTGGTGTCCAATGAACCTTTGATGTCCCTCAATACCCACTTGACACCTAACCAATGCTCTTTGATAGGTTTACTCATGAATCTGCTCACTATACCCACCGGATATGCTAGGTCTGGTCTCGTACCAATCATGGAATACATGATACTTCCTACAACATTTGAATAAGGTACAGACTTCATAAGAGATTCATCACTTTTCAACTGTTCTTCTGTTCCTGCAGCAATCGTCAGATGAACACCATAAGGAGTGGACACTGACTTAGCATGCTCCATCTGATACAATTCAAGAACCCTTTTAAGATAATCCTTTTGTGACAATCTCAGTCTACCTTTCTCTCTGTCTCTGCTTATTTCCATTCTGAGAATCTTCTTGGCAGGACCAAGATCTTTCATTTCGAACATAGTACTGAGCTTACTCTTCAATTCAGAGACATCCTCCTTATTTTTAGCAGCCACTAGCATATCGTCTACATATAAAAGCAGATACATAACAGAGTTATCCTCAAGAATCCTAGTATATGCGTAGTTATCTCTTTGACTTCTTTGAAAACCAATCTCCTTCATATAACTGTCAAACTTCTCATTCCATTTCCTCGGAGATTGTTTAAGACCATAAAGAGATTTGTTAAGCAGACATACTTGATCTTGATTGAAATCTTTCTCGAAACCTTCTAGAACTTCCATGTAAATCTTTTCATCTAACTCTCCATGCAGAAATGCAGTTTTAACATCTAATTGTTCAAGCTCTAGGTCTTATTCTACCACAACAGCAAGAAGCATTCTTATAGACACATGTCTAACCACTGGAGCAAAGATGTCTGAATAATTTACTCCTTTCCTCTGTGAGTAGCCTTTTGCAACAAGTCGTGATTTGAATATGGGGTTTTCAACATCAAGAATTCCAGGCTTAAGCTTGAAGATCCATCTACATCCAATCACTCTTTATCCTTTTGGCCTAGATACAACAGTCCATGTGTGATTCTTGAGAAGATAATCCATCTCTTCTGACATTCCTTGCTCCAAGTTTTTCCAATTTTCACTCCTTACTGCTTCTTGAAAACTTGCAGGTTCCAAATCATCACCCTCCACTATGGTGATTAGAAATTCAGAGTTGAAGTCACTGACATTAGAGACTCACCAAAGTAATTTTCATCATCATATCTTCTTGGAGCCCTCAGTTCTCGTCTTGCTCTGTCTCTGGCCAAATGGTAACTTCTTGGAGTCTCTGAAGTTACATCATCTGAGACATCATGTTGAGTAACCTCTTCAGGTGCCTGAGGAGTCTGTGATCTCATGTTCTCTGTAGTGTCTCCACCTGACAGAATATCCTCTGATGATTGTAGATCATACTCCAAGAAAGCATTTGGTGATTCTTCTCGATTATCAGTGTCTGAATGTGTTGATTTTGTGACATCTATATATACTGCATTTTCTTGAAAAATCACATATCTACTAATCACACACTTCCTCTCTTCTATCAGCCAAAGTTTGTAACCCTTTACTCCAAGAGGATAGCCAATGAGAACTCCTTTCTTTGCTATTAGTGTCAGCTTTCCTTCATCAGAATGGACAAATGACAGACATCCATACCTTCTAAGATAACTGTAAACAGGAGCTTTTCCAAACCACCTCTTATCAGGTGTCTCTGTATTTATGGCTGAGGAATGAGTTTTGTTTATCAAGACAACATGTGTGTGAGTAGCTTCTGCCCAGAATGACTTTGGTAGACCTGAATCACTCACTCAACAGGTGTGTGAGTAGCTTCTGCTGGGGCGTGTAAGCACATGTTCTATGCCTTGTTATACCCTTATCCTTGCAGAACTTGTTGAATTTTTTATTACAAAACTCAAGCCCATTATCAGTTCTTAAGAACTTGATTTTCCTTTCAGCTTTATTTTCTACCAAGACACTCCATTCCACAAAAGCTTCAAAAGCCTCATCTTTGTGTTTAAGAAAATACACCCATGTCTTCCTTGAATAGTCATCAATAAATGTCACAAAGTATTGACAATTACTCAGTGACAAAGGAACCGAGGGAGCTCCCCATAAGTCAGAGTGAACATAATCTAGCTTGTCTTTGGTATCGTGACTGGCTGGACTAAAACTGACCTTCTTGATTCTCCCCTTCACACAATCTTCACATAGATCTAAATTAGAGTTTTACTTTCTGTCAAAAACCCCTATCTTTACCAGCAAGAGCATGTTCTTTAGACTCATGTGGCCTAACCTCCTGTGCCACAAAGTAGTTTCATCAACCATACTTGCTGCATCTTGAGCTTCTCCATGTTCCAGTTTCCATTGTAACAAGTACAGAGTTTCAAATCTTTTTCCTTGTAACAATGTTTGACCACCAACCTTAATGCTCAATAAACCATTCTCTGCATCAAAGCAGTACCCAGCTTTTTCGAATGTTCCCAGAGAAAGAAGATTCATGTCCATCTCGGGGATGTATCTCACATCAGTAAGAACCACACTCAAGCCGTCTATATTCTTGATTTTAATAGTACCGATTCCTTTGACTTTGGAGGTTGTTTTGTTTCCCATTCTGACAGATGCTTTAGCATCTTCATTTAGATTACAAAACCAATCCTTCTTATGAGTCATGTGGTAGCTGCAACCAGTGTCCAAGATCCATTCTTCAGAGAGATTTACATATGTGGAAGAGAGAGCCTCTGAAACATACAGACCACTTCCTTCTACAAGATTTCCTTTCCTAGTAGAAGATTCATTCTTATAGCTTCCCTGATCCTTCTGCTTGTACTAGTTTTTGTTTCTGTTTGGACATGTGTTCTTGAAGTGTCCATCTTCACCACAAGTCCAACAAACTTTTCTACTTTTAGACTTTGATCGAGATCTATTTGACTTATGTGTCTTGTCTCTCTCTTTGTTTCTAGATCATGAGTCACCTTTTCTTTGACATATAAGACTTCAGATTGATTCTTCGAATTCTTTGTATGAGATCCGAACTCAAGGTCTTTAGAGTATACTGCAGCAACTACATCATCAAAGGTGAGTACAGTTCTTCCAGTTCCATACTTTATGGTATCCCTTAACTGATCGAATTGTCTAGGAAGAGACATCAACAGTAGTATAGCTTGATCTTCATCAGAAACACTTACTTTTGTGCTTTATATATCAGCTATTATCCTCAGAAAATCATCTATATTACTCTCTATTGTTTGATTTTCTGACATCTTGAAGCTATACAGCTTCTGCTTCAAATAGATTCGATTTGGTAGAGCTTTGGACATGTACATCTTGTCAAGAGTTTCAAGCATTGCTACTGCAGTTTTCTCTTTAATGATCTTCCGCAGAACTTGATCTGAGACACTGAGAACTAAGGTGCTTCTTGCTTTCTTTCTTTTTTCTTCCAGAGCCTCTTCTCTGTCATCTTTACTTACAGCCTTTTATCCTTCTTGACCTACATCTTTCTTGACTATTGCAGTTTCCTTTAAGGCTGCACTTAATCCAATCATGTCCAAATGAGCCATGAGTTTTTCCTTCCACAGGACATAATCTCCATGCCCATCGAATTTTTCCATTTCAACCCTTGACACAAACATGGTTCACCAAGTTTGAACTTCTTTACTGAGTCAGCAACACCGAACTATGACTCTAATACCAATTTGTTAAGATAAACAACTCCTAATCACTCTATTTCCTCTGTTTCTTTTGTTGGAACAGACTAGTAAGAAGAAAAGAAGCAGCTGCACTCTTATGAAATAACAAGAAATGAAATGATGAAGATGCAGAGAAGAACAAAGATGAGAGGAGAAGAGAAAAGATGCAGAAGACAAGGAGTTTAACGAGTTCGGTGAGAAATCTCACCTACATCTCGCCGAGAACAATTCCCGGAATCCACTAACATCCAATGAGTTTTAAATACAAGATACAAGCTCAACCCCCTTACAGAATGTTTGTCTTTCCCTCTTGTATTTCGCACACACAACTATTGCTTACGCAACACTGTGTATATCACTCAAATTTTGTAAAGAAAAACGCTTCTCACTCTTAATACAAGCTGCAGCCAAGAAGACTATATATATACAACTCCGAAATCATGAACTCTTTTTTTTCCTGCTTCATACCTTGAAGTCTTGTCTTCTTCACTGCAAAAGCACCTGAATCCTCTGCTCTAAAGCAGAAAAGACATTGACCAAAAAGTAGTTCAACTAGCAGTTGCAGAAGTCTTCAAAACTGATCCAAGTCTTTTGCCAAAACAATGGTTCTACTGCAGTCTTGTTGTTGATTCTCTTTCTTCCTTTTTATAGATATTGATCAAAAGAAGATTAAGACCAATAAACTGTACTTCATCTTCATTACTAATCCAACAACTAAATCCTACAATTTGGAGTTAAGTATGTAAAATCGAATTTCGGTAAAAAGAACTACATAATCAATATTAAAGTTTTTCTTTCTTTCATACATAGTGTAATTGCACGGATTACATTTTCTTTAGGTCCATAGAAGAATCTAGGAGTAATTTGATTATAGTTGGGACGTATATAAGTTACTATCGATTTGCTAACAGTGAATCGACTTGCTTTTTCCCACAAGGACCCTTTTGCCTAATCAGAAGCCGGTACTCATCGAACCTGATTGGTTTATAAAGAGCCGGTCGTTTGTCAGTTAATAGTTCTTCAATTGGTCCAATCGGGATATCATGTCTCGGGTTGTAGAAGTATGCTAGAGAGACTCGATCCATACCGGAATTAACGATCACTTGATGCTCCACGCTTTTGTAAATTCCATTGCTAAGTATCTACAAGTTGTTCCAACGTATTGCTTTATATTATCACCACATTTACAACATTTCTACGGTATAAACTACCAACCAAAAATCAATAAAATGGTTTCGTATTTTTTTATAACTATGATAATCCGAGTTTTTAGCCTGATTAATCTCAGATGCATTAGTCAGTGAAAAACTGCTAGATATATGTAATTAAAATCTACAACGTTATGAATTACACGATAAGATCTTGTTTTAATACTATTAGACTATCACCGCTTGGTTTTGGTCTAACATTTCTGAACAAAGAAAGTAAGAAACATTACCTGAGTCTGATCTCCAATGTTAACGATGAAAGAATTGGGGACTGATTTAACGGTGACCCAACCGTCACCACGACGGACCTGGAGGCCAGCGACCTTGTCGTCCGGGAGGAGAATGGTAATGCCACCAGGATCAGAATGAGGAGAGAGACCTAAAGTGAGATGTGGCTGAGGGCATTTTGGGTAAAAGTTTGTTCTCATACCAGCCCCGACTTCGTCTTCTCCTCCCATGACCTTCATAAGATGGTTCGGTTCTAAACCTAAACTCTCTGATAATGTCTCTATTAACCTCTCGCACAGTTTCTTAACCTCTTCTCCGTATTCTTCGATCAATTCTCTGTACATTATTAAAATTTAGTTACAATTATCTGTATATAAAAAATACATAGATCATGTAAGCAGAAGACGTATATAATTAGTTAATACATTCTTTTTCAATGTTATAATATTAACTAATTCAATTCGAGATCCCATATTGATTTGGTCGAGCGGTCAATTACGTATGTACATGTGTGCGTATTATAAAGAAAAGTATTGTCACGTGGGTAAAATGACATGTAACGTTCCGACATGAGAAAAACGTGCTTATAAACTTTTAGACCAAACGGTCATGTGTATACGTATATGCAAGCTGTACCTCGTCATAATTTAGATGCTTGAAGACCTAAAACTCAAAACACACGCAAGCAACATGTTCCCATGCAAAAACTTCACTAAAGTAAAATATCGTTTTCGCAAAAGGGTTTCTTTAGAACTTAAAAACATATACAATCACACACATATATATACCATCATACATATTAAACAGAGATAACCAAAACAAAGAATAATCATGTCATGGCATTTTCCCTACACCACCAATATTTTTTTGAGTTTAAATGCCACATTCTTATATAAATTAGTTACTTAAAATAAAATTTATCTACCAAAAAACAGGTAATTCAGTTGACTTGTCCTTGATTTAAGTTTTTACAACTATAAACATAGATAATTAAATTTCAAGGTTCATGATATTTAAAAAAATTCGTAATACAAAAACATATATATCATTCAAAATTCTTGTTATATCAAATATTATATATTAATATACACTATACTAAATTACATTTCTTAGATATTTAAATTTACTATAATCATATTTAAAAATTAATACAGTATTCATAATATTTTAAATCATATTTTATAAAATTATGTGACAAATCTTTTTAACAAAAAAATGCAAATTAATTATGTGAAATCATAAATCACTAATAATATGCAATATAATTTACAATGACGTTATTATCAAAGTTTAAAAGTAATAAAACATAAGATAAAAAATCAAACACTCGTGGCAAAAAATCCAAATATATTCTTAAAAAATTAAAAATCTATATATATGTTACCGTAAAAAGTCATATAATACATATGAAAGTTGTATTGTATGAGTCATGATTTCGTATGATTAACTTGTATTTTTAGAGATGAATGTAAAAAATTGTAAAACATGGACTTCAAAAGTTAATTTGCACATTTATATAATAACATATTATATACCTGATCTTAGGAGGCTGAGATGGCCAGTTAGAGGGGTTTCTTAAGGAAGAAGGCAAGAAATTGAGGTAGAAATAATCACTCCAATCTAACTTAGCACCTTTCACAACTCCAAGTCGGCTTCCATATCCTTCATACGTCTCCGGTGAGTTTGCATATTTCCGTTTCTCATCCAACGGAAGCTCGAAGAACTCTCGCCACGCCCCTCTCATTTTCTCCATCAGCTCGTGGTTCACACCATGGTTCACAATTTGGAAGAAACCCCACTCCTCACACGCGGTCCTCACGTGCCTCAGCCCCTCCGGTTTCTCCCACACATCGTCCATGTCGATCACAGGGATTTCCATCTCAGCAATGGATTGGTTGGAGTTAGGTCTTTGATAAACTGCTTTCACATACCGGTCTGGTACGGTTGGTACTCCGGTTCGGGACAAGGCTTGCACGGAAACAATTGGCTCGGGCCAACATGTAGCCATTTTCTGAACTCTTATGGGATTTAGATAAGTAGATACTCAAGGAGAGAGATATAAAGGAAGTGGAAAGTTTTAGATGGTGTAAGAAGTGAGGCCGAGTGGGGATATATATAGAGAGATTCATTTAAGACGAACAATTAAATGATAGGATTTGAATTCTTTTATTCTAACCATTTTTTTATATATTGAATATTGTGGTCGACCTTATAAACTTTGTATGCTTAACCTAGTTGATAAACATTAAAATACACGTTTTTTAAAAAAAGTTGTGGATATACTATATGTCGACAATATGGCTTTTTTGGGTTTTTCATTGACTTTTTGAACTGAGGAAGATGGGGACGAATTTTGGCGAATTTTCATTGACTTAAGTAATCTATAATGTGTCTTTATTATATTTCCTCCATTTCATTTGGATGTTTTAGAAATTTAACACACTTTAAGGAAAACTGTAAAATGATATGTTAACCTCATCTATAGTATAAAAAAAAGGTTAATTAAAAAGATAAAAATAATAACTAAGAGTAAAACAAGAAATCTTTAGTCAAATATGCATTGGAAATATAAAACATCTAACATTTTGATACAATTTTTTTTCTATAACATCTATCTTTGTGGAAAGAAAAGAGTACTATACAAGTATCGTCACCACCAGCGGATGTAGGTTAGGCCACCATTATCAAGGGTTTCTTAAGGGTTTTTTAACTTATTTTATTATTAAAAATTTAAGAAACTCTTAAGAAATCCTATGAAATTATTTTATTATTTTATTATTTTATTATTAAAATATATTTTAACTCATTTTTTCATATCATATATAATCATTTAATAATATTTAAGAAATTCTAATAAGAACTCTCCAATAATGTTGCTCTTATAAATTGTGGGTGCACTTGACCCACAAACCTTTTTTTTTATTCCAATTTTAGTGTATATTTTGTGAGACTTTTAAAAATGCCATGTATTATTATTTTTCTTTTATGTCTGCTCTCACTAAATTTAATTTCTAGATCCCTGATCATGACCAAAACCAAAACAAAAAATATTATACAGTTGTTCATGTAAACTAACTATGTCCTATTTTGTATAACTAATTCACCATAACAATTAGATCGATAAAATATGATCTATAGTCATTCAAACTTTCTCTAGACTTTTAACAATATTACATGCAAGAAATGTGACTTTCTAAATTAGTTTGTATTTTCCGGTTGGCAAAGAGCAGTGTACATTAAACTTTGTATTTACTATCCACATGTGTTTTGACTTAAAACGTATCTTATCCTTTTCCCACCTATTTGATTTGACATTCCTCTACGCCTAGTCACTAATGGATCCTTGTCTTCATCAGAACTATTTCACATAGCATTCCTACTAATCCTAAATTCATCAAATCAGTTCGCTACATCTTCCTCTATTTCCTATTCAATCCTTTCCATAATGTTTTCTTTAGCATCGTCAAAATTGTTGCTTTTATCTCCATCAACAACTTCTTCCTTCTCATTTTCACTCTTTGTTGGCTCTTCATCTCCATTGCTCGCTCGCTCGTCACTCTCGTTCTCCATCTCAAATTCTGAATCATTGTAATTCAGCTTTGCTGCAGGGACAATAATCTAGATCGTTTTATATCATTGACAGATGATTCACGCAAAACCTCTTATTCCATATAACTAATTCAATTCTCAAAAACCCTAATTTTACGGAAAACATCAAATCTAGACTTAACTTTTGGAAATTACTTAAATAGTTTAGATTTTGTTATATAATCAATTTGAAATTTTGGTAACAGTTAAATGATAAATAAATGATTCACCTTTCACTAAGATTAAAAGATATAAATAATTCTGATCCAGTATACGTAATGACTCCAAAATGTTATATATTAGTGGGCTAACTGTTGGGGCCATTTATATGCTGAACAAGGTCCAAAAACCAAAAAAAGGTGATTTGTGTGTTGGTGGATGCACCAAAAGGTCCAACCGTAAGATGCAGGACCATTACTCTGTCATTCACCACTTGATCTCATGGCGCAGACGTTGCCACGTAAAGATCCAATGATAGCGTAACACGTGTCATGATCTGAGCACCTTAAACCGACCCTTGCATTCCCAGTTCTGAGGTTGCGGTCCCAAATCTCGGCTTCGCACGTGCCGACTTTGCTGACTTGGTTGCGTTGCGACACGTGGCGTGCACAGATACATGGGCTATATTTAAGCAACCAATTGTAGGCGATGAGCTGGCATCACACGTGTCACTCTCTCAATATCGGTGGGCTCCTTTCGCATTTTCCCTCTCTCCCTTTCTCGCTCTACACTACTCGTCCTCTCCGAGTTACACTTCCTCTCTCTCTCTCTCTCTTTTTTTTCCTTCTGGTACGTTTTTTTTTTTTGCACTAATCTTTTGGTTTGAATTTTTTTTTATGGAGTTGGAGCCTATCTCGAGTTGTTGCTCATCGTCGTCATCATCTTCTCCGTCGTCTACCTCCGTTGAGGATGCGGCGAACATGACGGAGCTGGAAGCGGCAGAGGCATTGGCGGATTTGGCGCAGCTTGCGATAATGCGAGAGCAGGTTTTCGAATCCGCGGCGAGTTGGGGGAGTAAAGGGAAACGAGTTTGGAAGCGAGTTAAGACCGAGTCTCCTCCATGTGACTCGCGGTTGAAGCCAGCTGACTCGGAAACATTACCTACGCCGGATCTCGCTGAGGTCTCATCTTCGCTTTTCCCTTCCCATGACTGTTTTTTTGGATTTCACGTTCACTAATTCTGTATTTACAAGTGCGAAACTATATGTTTTATCTGATTAGATCCAAAGAATCAAATTTCGAATAGCTAGAAATTCGTGCAACGCGTTTGTGATTACACTCTGATTAAATGGATAACATTATACGATTATAGATGTCGTAATCTATCACATAATTCAAAAGATTTATCTTTAGTTCTTTGGTCATTTATGAAGCCAAGCTTTGGTATAACCAGATTTTTGTTGCTGGGTACAGGAACGAGCAGTGAAAGAAGAAGAAGATGAAGAAGAAGAAGAGGAACTTCAACCAGTTACTAAAGAAGTAACTACACTTCCGGTTAAAACTGAGATAAATGGTGAAACATCTAGACCAAACCTTGCTTCGACCCTAAGGTTAAAATCAAATGGCTGTGGCCGCTCGAGACAGAATTTAAGTGAGGTATTGTTAAAAGGAGTCCAAAAGTTATCTCTTCTTATGTCTGCTTTTTTTTTTGTTCGGAACTTACGTGCTACTACTACACTCTAGGCTGAAAGAGAAGAACGTAGAATACGGAGAATTTTAGCTAACAGAGAATCTGCTAGGCAGACAATTCGAAGAAGACAGGTATTGTTAAGAATGGTTTAGTTCTATCATCAGTGTTCATGTCGGACAATCAGCTGCATAATAAACTAGTGTTTCCTTCTACGTCCAGGCAATGTGTGAAGAGCTGAGTAAAAAAGCAGCTGATCTGACATATGAGAATGAGAATTTGAGGAGGGTAAGTAAACCATTTAATTTACATTTTCCACCAAGCAATAGTGAACCTAATACACCGTTATTATAGCTGATGACATTTCTGCTTGCAGGAAAAGGATTGGGCCTTGAAAGAGTTTCAGTCTTTGGAGACAATTAACAAACAGCTAAAGGAACAGGTTACACAATCTACTGAACACCGTATTACCATGAGGAGCATTACTGCTCACACTGCAATATCTGATATGTCATCTGTTTTCACAGGTATCTAAGTCGGTAAAACCTGATACAAAAGAACCTGAAGAATCGCCCAAGCCATCACTAATTGAGATGTCTACATCATCTACTCCGTTTTACTTCTACAACCAAAATCCATATCAGCTTTTCTGTTGGCCTCATGTTACTCAATCCTCAAATCAAATGATAACAACGCCTCTTGAATTTGCCACCTCAGGAGGAGCATCTGCTAAACCTATGACCTCGCAGGGAGGATGGAAATTGTGGAGATGAGAATGGGTCAAAAACTCATTTCTACGTTGTGCCTTGCCCTTGGTTTCTGCCTGATCATAGCAACGGTGTCCCCTTTGGAGTTCAAGATACACAAAGGGGGTATTCCTTCAAATGGGCCACCATATCGATGATTCGTTAGAGGTCACAAAAACTCTGCGGTCTCATCTACCAACTAGAATCAAAGAAGAGGACTCTGTTTCACCCGAGACCAGACCTTTGTATGATCTCAATGAATGTGCTACTGAAGTCCTCTCAGGAGGAGGGGATGGGTTTCCTGTAACGCAACAGTCTCACAGTTTAAAGCATGAAGATGTTTCTGAGACAACTAATGGAGTTGCAGCGATGCCACCTGGACATCATGTTTTGATTTCTCTGCCTGGGAAAACCAAGGGATCGTTGGCTGCAGCAAAAGCCAGAAAGAGACGGAAAGAACTCACAAGGCTCAAGAACCTCCATGGCCGTCAATGTCGCATGCAAGTCGGATAACCCAATACATTCTTCACCTAGCAAGTTAAGACACTAATGGTACTTCGTAATCCCTTTCTTTTTGTCCGGGGCATTTTCGCATTATTTCGGCTATCTTAATGATATACCTAAGTCAAGAGTCATACTCATCCAACAAACAGTACTGGATTATTTGTTATACTCATCAAAGATTAGTTCTCGAGAGTTTTTGTTTTGTTTTTTTTTCAAGGCAAGAGCAAATGTTGTACCATATTAAGATTTAGGTTTATCTGGCAGAAAGTTAAAAAATGCCATTTTGTAAGATCATCCGGACTTTGTTTGATTCTCACCTGAAGTTGCGATTCCGGTTTTGATCAGTTGTATACCATATGGCATTTAGAGTTTGTTCCCTTTTTTGACCGCGGAATCAAAAAGTCTATCTGGATTGATTCAATTTTTGTATAAGCTAATCTCATTACACGAAGTTAATACATTTGCTTTCTAAAGTAAGAACTGAGATGTAAAAACTATCAATAGTTATCTATGAGCTTTCCAATTTGAGGCTGGAGTAATCTCTTGGCACCTAACAATCCCGGCGGCTCCGCCATAACACAACCATCTCTCACTTCCTTTATTCATGTTCCATCGTACACGATGTATCGCAGCCTTCCACTTTCGTTCCACTGCCACTGTTGCTTGCTTCTGATCTTCTTTCGTCTTCATCATGACCATCTTCTTTACCACACATTAATGCTCCTCTGTTCTCAACCTCCTGCTCTCTTGTGCTGTTCTTTCCTTTCCTGGCCTTGAAGTTTGATACTTTGTTGTTTGTCCCTTCAGATTCAGACTCTAAACCTGGATCCTCTTCGTGAGTTAAAGCTGCAAAAATCAAGTAAACCTGTCCAAGATAAAGACTAGGTAGCTCAGGAGATTGACATACTAGAGAGACTGGTCGTAGAGTTTCAACTGACCTAGAGATTGAACATCTGGAATGTCTCAGGAGATTCGTTCAAGAGACTTCGAAGGCACCTTTGTTTTTCACAGTTTTCACTAATCGATTTCTTCAAACTAATCGGGATGTTTGGGACTGGACTATGCACTATAAAGGTGGAAGCTTTCATTGTCAACTATCCGCAGAGAAAGTGTGGGGTCCGATTTCTTGCGCCTTTTTCCACTGCTTTGGTCGTAAGCTGTCAAATAATCCCAACACAAGACAAATGGAAATCTTGAGAAAACTTAACAAAGAGCAGAAAAGGTGACTGTAAGGGTGTGTAGCTTATAGAGACCTTGATAGTGGAAAATGGACCCATCTGCAGTGCAATAGGCTGCTATGCCTGAGAAATTAACGATTAATGCTTGAGCTGATGTAACTTCTGATGTCACAGTGACTTTGTTTTTATGCTCAATACGAAGTTATGAAAATTTAACCCATAAAGAAAACACCTGTTAGCCTTGATACTTGAATACTCCAGATGGGAAAAGATGAACAGTTATAAACGTTTAATCCTTGTGCTTTGTGTTAGTATAAGGTTTTCCAGTTGCGGGAACATCATATGCAACTTTCACCAAGCTTAAGATTCTCAATGTTCCATCGTCAAAGGACAACAAAACGCATCTGCAATATTCGAAACCTCAGGTTTAGACAGGAATCCAAACCATTGATTTAAAGATGAATCAATTAGAGATAGCAATGATTGATACCTTGGATCTTGTAACCAATCGAGGCTGTCAATAAAATTTGGTACTGGATGCAAATTACTATAAAGGACGGAACGGATCACTGCAGAAAAACCATGAGAAGCAGTAAAGCGATGACATGAGCTAAAGCCAAATAAACTTCAAACAGGACAAGTTTTGTGTATTATTTGCATCGGCATGAAAATTGTTTATTTTATTGAAGTGTACCGTAAGTCCTAAAACTTCAGACCTCCATGTCCAGCAGTAGGTACTAAGTTTGCGCTTTCTTGATCACTGGACATTTATCAAAGATTACAATGATTAGTAAGTGAATCCTCTCACAGAAGATTATGTAGCAGTCATTGAGAAGTCAAAACTAACAAAGCAGTTTATAATGGTACTATGTTGAAGCCAATGACAAAGCCTAATCTCTTTAGGATATGTTGGGCATGTTCACAAATTTCCCTTAGTACATTATAAAGTTGGTCTGCCAACAGAATCATGCTCAATTTTTATTAGTCTCCAGCTGATTGAAAGTAAAAACCGAAAACGAAAATTACTGATCTTATACGTGTGATTTCTCATCAGTGACCTTGCACCCGGAGCCCATGCAACTCCCCTAATAGGAGCTGTATCTGCGCTGAAGAAAAGTAAAGGCCTTGTATCTGCACAGAAAAAACTTGAGAAATAAATGTGAAGTCAACAGATAAATGACTCTCTAGCCACAATGTGAATAGAAAGTATCTGGCATCAGGATAAACATGTCTAATAGTACCTTCTGAAGATTTAGTTGTAGAGAACTTCCAAAGAGCAACCTGACGCAAGTTAGCACAAAAAGAAACACAGTCAATGCTATCAACCACTGGAGTTTCTTTCTGAATACCGATGGGGACAATGAAGAAAGTGAAAAGATTTACTACTTACTATGCCATCGTGGCAACCAGCCAGTAAGAAATCAGGGTTCTTGCAAGTCGACCATTCAACTGTTAACGGAATACTGTACGACAATAGATGAGCACCAATATACAGCTGACAGTCACCTGCACAAGCTCGTTCTTTATTTTGCTTAGTATTATGAAGATTGCAAATATAATTATAGAAACCAAATTTTCCGAAGATATCTCAATGCGGTTGGAAACAAAGATGAGACAGCATTTCGTGACAGAAAATCAGAGCGAAAGAGAAAAAAAGATGCAGGGGACATAATACTTTGAGATAAATATAAGAGTGGCGTAGCTAGCTTACACTTCCAGAGATCCATTCCCCAGCAAGACAGCTAAATATCCCATGCAACTTTTCCATTGTGGGTCAGGCATAAGACAACCCTTGGAAGCGAAATGTCTTCATAAAACCTGAGGATGCTTCACCTGGTACACTTCCAACAGCTTCACTATCTGATTTCTGTTTCTTTCTCCGGACAGGAAGCTTAATATTTGCATTTTCAAAGACAACTCTTGTCCTGAATTTCATTGTTAACCGTAGTTTCAGTTAATGAAGTTTCCCGTGGTATCTGAAGAGGAATTGGTGAGACAGCTGAATCTTCCGGATAGCAAACAGACAGAGCTTCAACCTAAAGAAATCTAAATAATACTCATTCAAGTTTTTCTTATGAAATAGATAAGCCACCAAAACACGCAAAAACATATCTGTAAAACGTAACCAGACAAACAAATATTCTTTTGACCATACTTCAAAGTTCAAACGGATGTACATGAAGACCAAATTCTTATAAAAGACATAACTTTGAATTTGTTTTTATTTTGATGTAAATTTCTATGGAAACTTCTATTGACTAAAAATCAAACAAAAGCGGTCTACTAGAACAAGCCAACACGTAGAAAACAAATAAAGACAAATATAATAAATTTGATAGTTACATATAATTAGAGCCGTGATTCAACTACTTTAATGGTGGTATTTCTTAGATCTTGTAAGTTGCTTTATGACAAACAAAAACACTGTCCAAACGCAGCGTATAAACCATAAGTGATAAGTTTTGTATGAAGCTTAAGAGCCACTAAACCCCTTAGACGGCATCTTTCAGATCATTAGAGAATCCATGGAATGTTATAGGATTTCAGAAATCTGCAAGAGAGAAAGCAAATTCAAAACGCCATTAATCGAAGATAAAAACTGCAGAAAGTTTCTTGCTTTTGATTGATTATACTATTTACATTGATTGGCATCTCTGCGATGATAATGCTACTGCTTTCTTCAAGGCTTTTGAGAGTGGTAACTTCACCTCCAACAACCATGTTTATAACAATTCCACCTTAAGATAACAAAGAAGTTTCAAATATTTAGATGCCATTGTTAATGAAGAAAAAGAGTTTGTTCATAGAAAGAACCTGAAGCTAAGCAAGTTGTTATGCGCCTTGTATATGTTTCCTGAAACATGATTATTGTAACAAGGTGAGTGGAAGGACTTTTTCTTAAACCAGAAGAAAGGAAATTGGGGATTGATTAACATAACACTAACCTTCTTTGTAGGAAGGTCGTAGTTTATGAGAACGCGGGCATGAAAGAGGAGGTTCTCCAGATGAAAGCAATGGAAGACAAACATCAGTTACAACAACCAGATGAGATTTATTTCTTCTTTTCCAGTTTCACTCTCCTCTAAACTTTCTTCTACTGAAGAGTTAAGTTGCTGGTTCCAATTCATTGTTGCTTGCCGGAATTTCTCTAAAACTATAGTTTCGTTCTCTCTCAGCCAAATCACTGTACTGTAAACACATAAGACTTTGAATGTAAACCTAACCAAGAAGGCAGCCAAATGTAACAAGTGATCTGATGACAAATCAAAGACTGATCATGATGAACAAGCAAGTGAAACCCCTTTCAAGTCAAGCAACATTAGATCTTAAATAAACCAAACAAGCGAGCATGAAACATATTAGAAATTTTCAACAGAAAGACAAATTTAAAATTGACATACAAACAAGAACAGTAGAACAAAACACGAATTCGATGATCAAACCAAACTTGAGGAAGGAAGAGATACCAAAGCGGCCAAGTAAATGTAAGGAAGAGTGGATAAGGAGGAACAGACAGCATCGAGATCATCGCGAGAACTGCAACAAACTACGATTGGAAAGCCATGGACGCCGACCTAGAACACCCAATAATTCCACTACAGTTTCCTGAAAATTATGGTTTCGATTCAATCTGTGTATATAGTGAAATTAGAAAGAACATTGGTGAAAGAAAATTTACATACCATTTTGAATTGGGGACGATCCACTGCAAGGTAGAAATGCAGTTGCTGACTGTGGAAACAAAGGAGAGACTTTTAAGTAATTTTGCTACAATTTATGAATGAGATATATAATTCGAGAAGCCAAAACCTTGAACGAGGAGACTGAGAAGGTGGAGAGGGAGCTTCCATGGAGTCCACAATCCAAATATCCCCAAATTTGCCGGCTAACAAAAACTCGATTTTTGTCGGAATTTAACAGGAGTAATCAGAACTAAACGGCTTCGGTCGCCGACGAGTCAAAGTCGACGACTTTTGGAGCTTAACAGGCCTCGGAAATTTCCCTCAAGCCCATCAATTGTTAACATTTTGGGCCGAAAGACAAAAGCCCAATATTTTTTTTTCCTTGTAAACATTATTAATTCTCTTATAGGACAAATGCTTATGGACTTAATTTATTCACACAATAATGCATATAATTACATATTTATTTATGATACAAACAACAGATTATTTTATTTTTATATGAACAAACAAACAACGAATCAATTTTTTGTTTAATATTACGATTATAAAATCGAAAGTGATTCCACAACCATATTATTATTTTAATTTCTTTTAACCGTATGAAGTTCTTCTCATCATCTTCATGAATTCCTCAATATTAACTTCTCCATCTTCTGCATAGGTTAAAAACAATAAGCTTCTTCTTTTTTTGTCAACGACATATAAGTCACAGAAGTAAGAATGAATACAAAGAACCATAAACATTTTATTTTGTGAGCAAGAGAATCGGTTTTGTAAAAACAATAAGCTTTAAAACCAATGTTTTACGAAGATAATTCTGAATAAAATTATTTAGGAGATTAGCATATGTTTTGACTTACTGTCACGATCTGCTTCTTCGATCATTTCTTCAATGTCATTATCTGTGAAATTTTCACCCAACTCTTTTGCAATCATCTTTATATCATGAGGTGAAATTTTCCCCTATAATATTCCAGACAATATTCATTAGGATAATATTTATAAAACAACATATGAAAAAGAAAGGTTTGGATTTTACATTATTGTCGTGATCAATGATCTTAAATGCCTTAGATAATTCAGCAGTGGAGTCTCGTTCTCCGAATTTAGTTGTCATCATCTGTACAAATTCGTCGAAATCTATAGCTCCACTTTGGTTTTTATCTACTTCTGCCATTAATTCGTTTATTTGCTGCAAACAATGAACATAATCAAACGAAACCGTGTTTTATTTCAGTTCTAAATTGATCTAAACCAAGATATAAAATATAATTCTTGAAGAACAAACCTCACTATTCATCTCGAATCCGAGAGACCTGTAAGAAGATGATTCCTCTTTCAAGACTAATTAACTAGAAACTGAAGAAAATTAACTTAAAAAGGAAGTGTCACTAACCTCATAGCAACGTTGAGCTCGATGAGCGTTGATGCTACCTACATATGATATGGATGAAACTTGAATTATGTGATTCTGGTTTAGAAACCAGTGTAAATCAGAGTGGTTTAATGATATACCTGAACCATCTATGTCGAAGAGATCAAAGATTTCTCTAATCTCTCGTCTCTTCTGTTTGGTCAACCCATAAGTCTTCCCTTTCGGTTTTAATCCTCTTCTAAGCTGTACTGCTTCAGACATGTAATTCGCCTACAAGTAGAGATCAAACACAAAACACAACCGATGAACAATTGTTGTTGTGGTCTTGAACAAAGCTGAAGAACTAAGAGATGACCAAGAGCAAAACACTAACCATTTCTTCAGCTGGAAGAAAACGAATGAATTAGATTCAACGGATGATTTTGTTAATATGGCTTTTAATAATTTGAAGAGATGCTGAGTTTGGTTGGAGATGATCTGTCCTCTGTTTTGTGTGTGGTTATCAAACTCTTTTGAAAGCTATTTTTTTTTTTTTTTGTCAAATAATCTAGTGGTTTTTAAATCTCGCTCTTTCTACAGGTATAGAGGGTTCGATCCTGATGCCTTAATATTTGTAAAGTAGCTACACCATTAGACCACCCTGTCTCCGTTCGAACTTTTGTTTTTACACGTTTGTTTATGTTGTCTGCTTCAAATATATTTAGTCTATTCATATATATCTTGATTACAATGGATATTAATAAACTAATCTTTAGAGAACTCCAAAAGCTTCTTTAATAGCGTATACGACACGGGAGGAACTTCTTCTCCAAACATTCTAGGAAACTGCAAATCCAAATCTTCTTCTATGCTCTTCTTTCTGAAGCTTTTTGTCTCCTTTTATCCAACTCCATTCTCTCTTCTTCTCCAATCACTCTCTTCTCTTCTCCAATCACTCTCTTCTCTTCTTCATCTCTCACGCAACGGTCTAACCAAACCCTGAGGACTTCTTTAGCAGCTGGGACCAACATGATCTCTCAAGATCTCCTCTAATCTTCCTTCTTCCTTTGCATCGATCTTAAGCATCGAAGCAGTGGGAGAGAACGCAGAACGCACAAAGAGAGATGGAGACACATAAGGTTTGACTTCAGGTAGCTTAAGTAGTGACTGACGATGAGAATCAAGAGCAGTGTCTTGGTAGAATTCCTTGAGATAATCCGGATTACGAACAAGGTCTTTCGGTGTGGGAGGTCGAGGATGAGCACGAGCGATTCGGGACTGCTCTGTATGAGTTCGACTACAAAGTTTGGAGCTCTTGTTGAGGAGTTTAAGAATGCAGAGATGCTTGTTATGTTAAGAGATACACCTGTTGGGATCTTGCAATGTATCCAACTTCCTATAACAAAATCAATCTGTCAGAACCCAAAACATAAACCTACTAACTTCTATGAAACATTCATCACTAGATTCATATGATATCAATCACTCAATTGTTTCAATTCTCCAAAAGAGAGTTGAGTCTAATTCTGACGCAATTGACCATGAAAAACAATGAGAATTCAATTTTGTAACATAAAAAGTTTCTGATGACAAGAATTGCGTACCGGAGAGGATTTCCTCGCCGGATCTGATACGAATAGAAGCCTCGGCGGAACCGTTAGGGTTCTTGAAGTTTTGTACATCTGGTGCGAGGCTACAGGGAAGTAGTTGCGACTGAAGACGATCCTCCACCGTAGACATAAGATCAACCATTAGCTGCTTGCGAGGTGGGCGACACATACGGGAACTCCATGAATTTCTGCCGGAGAAGAATGTCCTGATCCTCCATCGATTTGAATTGAGCTCTAACTGTGAAATTTCTTCGAATATCGCGAAGGTCTGTTTGGAGTCGAAGTTAACCGTCGAGAGAGATGATGGAGAAGAAGAAGACAAGAGAGCGTTACAAAATATCTTCGCCATCAAAATGGAAATTCTTAAAAGCAAGCTTAAAACTCGATTCTTATAGGTATAACCAAAAAGGGCTTTTATAAAGCCCGATACCGAAAGACAACTCAATATCTAAGTGGCCCATTAGACAAATTTTAAACAACTGATTATAGCGATAAATTATGGATTTTCAACTAAAAATCAATTGGTAATAAATGGATTGGCTCAAGTGTTATATATACTA
>JAKUCM010006808.1:0-50087 GCA_023374145.1 Lepidium sativum | reverse complement strand
TAAAACACAACCAAAGTACATATAGTCTTCACATTTCACACATATCAAAGCAAATATGGGTCATCTCAAGACATCGTTTTTGCTTCTCCTCTATGTCTCTGCTTTCTTCAGTCTTCCTGTTTCATTTGCACAAGATGCTTCAACGACTCTTGTTCCTGCAATTATGACATTTGGTGACTCTGTAGTTGATGTTGGAAACAACAACTACCTTCCCACCATTTTTAAAGCTGATTATCCTCCTTATGGCCGTGATTTCCTTAACCATAAACCCACCGGCCGTTTCTGTAACGGAAAATTAGCCACTGATTTTACCGGTAATGCTCTGACTTGTAATCCAAGTTATCTTCTTTAAGCTCCCTTTTGGAGTTATGAGTTGTAAAAACTAATGAGTATATGTCTTCTTCTTCTGTTACAGCTGAGACTCTAGGCTTCACTAAATACCCACCAGCTTATCTAAGTCCCGAAGCTTCAGGCAAAAGTCTTCTCATTGGTGCTAATTTCGCTTCCGCAGCTTCAGGTTATGATGACAAAGCTGCTCTTATCAATGTGAGTGATTCATTTCATTCTTTGCTTTTTCTTAAGTGAGTGATTCTTGTTTTGTTTCTTTTTAGTCTTCTGAATGTTTTCTTTTTGTGGCAGCATGCGATCCCGTTGTATCAACAAGTTGAGTATTTCAAGGAATACAAGAGCAAGCTGATAAAAATTGCAGGAAGCAAACAAGCCGATGCGATCATAAAGGGAGCAATCTGTCTCTTAAGTGCAGGAAGCAGCGACTTTGTTCAAAACTACTATGTGAATCCTTTCCTTAACAAAGTCTACACTGTTGATCAGTACGGATCTTCCCTTATCGACAACTTCTCTATATTTATCAAGGTAAACATTTTCTTTTCCCTCTTTGTTTCTTCCTGTCAATACTGTGAATGCAATTGCAAACCTCTTTCATTGGTTGTTGCAGCAAGTTTATGAGGTTGGAGCTAGGAAGATCGGCGTGACTTCTCTGCCTCCAATAGGATGTCTTCCAGCTGCAAGAACCCTTTTTGGTTTCCATGAAAAAGGATGTGTTCAGAGACTCAACAATGATGCTCAGCAATTCAACAAGAAGCTTAACGCAGCTGCTTCACAGCTTCAGAAGCAATACTCTGGTCTTAAGATGGTAATCTTTGACATCTACAATCCACTCTATGATCTTATTCAAAACCCTGCCAAATCCGGTAAGTCACAACATGGACTTGATAAACTATAATACTTATTGCTGCTGATCTGTTTCTATTTACATAATCTATGACACATAGTAATAATTTTTTTGTCTACCAGGATTCACGGAAGCAACCAAAGGATGCTGTGGAACAGGAACAGTCGAGACAACTTCACTCTTGTGTAATCCAAAATCATTCGGGACTTGCTCCAATGCTAATCATTATGTGTTCTGGGACAGTGTTCATCCCTCTGAAGCTGCTAATCAGATTCTTGCTGGAGCATTAATTGGACAGGGTTTCTCTCTCCTCGGTTGATTTTTAAGTATCTGTCTTATACTCTTTACCACTGTTTTCTATCAAACTTTGAACCATACATTTATTTCTCTTTGAATTATGTATCCAATCACCACTGTTTACTCAAATTGTACTGAATCTTACTACAAAAACACTAAGTATCACCATAAAGCATGTTCTTTTTTACAAAAGCAAAAATGATTAAACTGCTAAAACCATTGTGCTCTAAAGATTTACAGATCGAAGCTTTTGAAATCTAATGAAAAGAGTAGAATTCTAAGCAATGAGAAAGGTCAAGCTACAGCATCAGAACCAAATGTTTCTAAGCAGCTTCAATCAGTGAAATTTGTTTCCCTGATTTCTCTGCCTCCTTTCACATTTGCTGACAACATTGTTTTCAAAGTCTGTTGCTTTTAGGAATTTTGTAGCCTCTGAAGTTCGGTTACCCTCACCCTTATAGAACAGTTACTGTTCAGTACCACACTTGGCAAAGGATTATGCCTGCAGACAAAGATCAATTTAGAAATAAACGCTTTCCACTGAGTTAATATTTTGAACTAAATCAACATAAAAATTACAGAGATTACGAAAGACTGAGGTCCATGTTGTTAATGAAGGCATACCCGGTAATTGTAAAAGATGTCCACTGATGTTTTCTCCTTGAGAAGAGTTTGAGCAGCTGCATCCTGAATTATTACAGAGTGGAGTGTGAGTGATTTAATGCAAAGACATGTTTCGAGTTTGTTTGAATGCATGCGGATAAATTCTTACGTAGGTGGTGATGTTCTGGTGGCCAAACTTTTGTGGTAACTGAGTGTTCATATACTAATAAGGCGCCCTGATGTATGGCTGCAAGCAATAAGCATATGAGCTGGGCACAGATGAGAGGACTGGCTGAGCCGTGAATGGACAGGAGGAGCTTGCATGTAATAGCTCGATTGTCCACAAAGTGTTTCTGCAACCTCTTGTGTAGATCCCCTTTGCGCTCAGCAATTCGAACAACCAATGGTTTTGCATCAACTGTAAACAGTAGTGCAAATATAATCAGTATGTCTCTGCTTGATCTTTTTCAGCCTGTTTGGACTCTTCGACATTAGAGATGTAAGAATTTGAGAATAATTTAATAAGATTCATGTGTTGAACCCGAGAGAAAATAGAAAAGATAATAGAAAGTAAACACATTTTCATTGATTCAAGAATTTTACATTACATTCAAAACAAGACCAATTTGCTAGAGAAAACAAAGGGGAAAGAAGCAACACAATGAAACAATCCGTTTTTGGGAGCAAAAGAGAGAGAGAGCTGGTCCCAAGGAGGTGGTCCCGGGAAATTAGTCCCGGGAGAAGTGGTCCCGGGGTGAAAGTGACCTCTTGGTCCTTCACATGATTTCTCTTCCCTTCAGCGGCTCTATGAACTCACCTAGGTCCCACCTTAGTCAAATGTAAGGTCCTTGGTTCAAACGAGTTTCAAGGGTCGTTTTCGCATCTCGGGTTCCGAGAAAATATCTTCTTCGGGACAGATCGACTTGGGAATCCGCCCTGACGGTGTCATGAGCTGGTGTCCTGCGACCTCATCAACATTTTTAAAAAGTGGGTGTACCGCGCTCCGAGCCCTTCCGTCCCACGGGTGGTGCCTCACATCCGCGGTACACTGCGCCCCATTGCCGAACTCTTCTTGGGAACTTGCGCCCCGATGACTTGCGATCCGCGATACCTTGCATCACAAACTTCAATTACATACATTGTGACAATCTATCTCGATGTGTTTTGTCCTTTCATGAAACACAGAGTTGGATGCAATGTGGATTGCGGCTTGATTGTCACAATGCATGGTGATTGGTTTTGATGATTCAATGCCAAGGTCCTTGAGTAGAGCATTTAACCATGTGAGCTCACTTGTTAGTTTCCTCAGAGCTCTGTACTCGGCTTCGCCATTAGAGCATGACACTACCTTCTGTTTCTTAGTCTTCCATGTCACCAAGTTACCTCCAATGAAAGTGCAATACCCCTTTGTAAATTTTCGGTCATTCCGGTCACCGGCCCAATCCGCATCACAATAGCCCACAATTTCAGTGTTGTTATTCTTTCCCATCCAAATGCCACGATCTTGACTTCCTCTTAGGTAATGGAGGATCCTTTCCATCATGCTCCAATGATGTACCATGGGGTTTTGCATATGTTGACTTGCTTGATTTACCGTATAGCATATATCTGACCTTGTGATTGTCAAATAGATGAGTTTGCCCACAAGTCTTATATATTGAGGCACATCCTTGTAAAGTTTATCATTTTCCTCCCCCTTTCTACTGACATTGTAGCCATCTTCAAGAGGTGTTTTGGCAGTTTTAGAACCTAAATTTTCTGTTTCATGAAAGAGATCAAGAGTGTACTTCTATAGAAAAAGAAATAGGCCTCCAAAGAGCGGCACACTTCGATTCCTAGGAATTAGTTTAGTTCCCCAAGGTCTTTAATATCAAACACAATTTTATGGTAATTTTGGTTGAGAAAATATCGTCCTTGTCATTGCCGGTAATGATCAAGTCATCCACATAGATAAGGACTACAATCATACCATTCGGGCCATTGGATGTAAAGAGTGTATGATCCAATTCTGACTTATGAAAACCACGATCTCGGAGGGTAAAGCTTAGTTTATTATACCAAGCCTGAGGAGATTGCTTAAGCCCATATATGGTTTTCTGGAGACGTAAGACTCGCCCAGGGCGCACAATCCCTTCAAGACCGGGAGGCGGATGCATATATACTTCATCCTCAAGTTTTCCTTGCAAGAATCCATTCTTGACATCCATTTGTCATAATTCCCAATCCAAATTGGTGGCCAAGGAAAGAACAAGCCGTACCGTATGGAGTTTTGCAACGGGTGCAAAAATATCGGTGTAGTCTTGACCGTATGTTTGGCTGAAACCTCTTGCAACCAATCGGCATTTGTAGCGTTCAATACTCCCATCACTCTTGTTTTTGATAGTGAATATTGATATTCTTCATATTTTGTCGGTTTTGAGCTCATTATTACAGTTATATTTGAGAAATTTGTCTATGTTTTATTGAGATTTCAGGTAAAAAACGTTCAGAGTTGGAATCATGTTTCAAGGTGGACTTTGGAGAGGTTTGAAGCATTTTTCGTCATTCTCCACGAAAGGAAGGACCGATCGATCTACCAAGGATCGATCGATTAGTCATCTCAAAGGATTATGCGCACGATCTGAAGAACGATTTGGTTTCTGAGAAGATCGACTCATCATCCAATAGATCGATCGATCGCCCAGTGCTCGATCGATCCTAGCCTTTCGCAGAAGCCTAATTTCGCGATTTGCAACCCTTGTTTTGGGCCCTATAAATACTTTTTTCCTATTTTTATTTAGGGGCCGCCCTTTTGATATTGGAGACGAATTTTACAGAGTTTTAAGAGTTTGTAAGAATTTTACAGAATTTTACCGAGCCCTTCCGTTCCACGGGTGGTGCCTCACGTCCGCGGTACACTGCGCCCGATGCCGAAGTCTTCTTGGGAACTTCCGCCCCGATGATTTGCGACCCTTTATACCTTGCATCACACGCTATCTCTTTTCCCTTATTTATTTATTTTGATCAATAAGAGAAACACACAAATCCGAGTCCTTTACTTTTGCCATTCTCATGACGCATCACTTTAACTGAGACTATTTTCCCGTAGTTTCCAAATATTTTTCGCAGCTTTGTTTCCTCGATTGATTTACTCAAGTTTGTCACGTACAAATTGGACCACTCCATATATTTTGATGTTTGTTTTATCATCTCCCTCCTTTCATCCTTGTTCAGTGCTATTCTTACAAAAAAGTTCTTCTAACCTAATTATGAAAGAAATATTATGAAATCAGAAACCAAGTGGTCGTTCTAGATAAGTCAGATGACAATGTACAAACGACTAAATTCAGATGAGGCAGTAGAGTTACCAAGTGGTCGTCCATTTAGAGATTCCACAGCTTTCTTGGCGTTTTCTGGACGACAGAATTTTACGAATCCAAAACCTCTCGATCTTCCCATGCCATCTCTCATAACCACAACACTAGAGACTGTCCCATATTGTGAAAACACTGTATGTAGAATATCCTCTGTCATATTTTTGAGCAAATGTTTCACATAAATCATTTGTGAATTCCCGATTTCCTATCATTGCTGTCCTTTCTTTCTTGTTGATGAACTTGGCTACAAACCTGAAAAAATAAACACGAACCTAGCAAATAAACAAGCATTAGTCGTCGACCTTTAATTGATAAGTAATCATGGTTGTAAGTCATAACTGAATACGATTATCTTACAGTCTCTTGTCTTCAACAATGGAGCCATGGAGAGCAGAACGAGCAGCCACAACAGATTGCTCTGAATAAAAGTGAACAAACCCGAAACCTTCTGTGGCCATTCTCTACAACGTCTTTGCAAGAAAGAATGACTCCAAAGGGGTAGAAAATTCGCTCTAAGCAACTGCTAGTGATCGAGTTGTCGAGATTCTTTACGTAGAGATTTCCATAGCTAGTACGAAGACGGTACAAAAGATCACTCTGAGACCACATTATCCGCATTGTCAGAGATCCGGAAAGAAACATGAAAGAAGGATTTATCATTCACAAGACGACAAAAAAACCTAAATCGACTACAATCTTGGGAACGAGTAAGGAATCAACACAGAGAATCGATTGAGGTTTACATGAGAAATACAGGGAAAACAGACGAACAAAGAACCGATTATATACAAAAAAGAATATGAGAGAGATTTCAAAATCACAAACCCTAAACATCGAAACCATGAAACCAAAATGCGAGACTAGATCGACGAAACGAAACGAGTTAAAGACGACGTCTTTGTTACTGCAAAAAGGTGATTCGAAGTTGATGTAAGTGTAACACATGGATTTTCCGGTGACCGAGTTGCGGCAAAGATGAACTGAGACGTCAGAAACAGTAAAGGAGAGTTATTGAAAAAGATCTTCCTCCGTAACGTCTGGGGTTAAGATCGCCGACGTAAAGTAAAAAGAACCTTGAAGAATACCGATTTACTAACGCTTGTGTTTCCGATTTTACGATCGCCATGGCTGTTCGTAAAACCCTTGTATCTGTTGAATCAATGGAAATGAGAAGATAAACTAAAATGGAGAAGCGGAAGAGGGAGAATGGTCTTTTTGGCAGTAGAATATTGGTCGGAACTACACGCGCTGCGAGTTCAAAAATGAGTAGTGAGTATCTACTCGCGTTATTCTGTTGTTAAGTTTAATATGTAGTCCCAATTACAAATTTTGAATCATTGATTGTAATTAAGATTATATTAGTGTAGTTGAGTCCGGTTTAGTTGAATTATGATTTGGTTTTCTCTAAACCATCTTACTCTCGTATATAAAGAGGATTATGTAATTGATTATCATTAAGGTAAATATAACAGAATTTTTTCATATCTCTTTCTCTGCCGCGTTATGTTCCACTAACATGGTATCAGACGAATTTCATCAAAATTCTTCCGCATTTTTTTCTCTGATTCACTGGAATCCTTAAAGATCATATGTTTTTTTTTTCCACCGATTATTCGGTAAAATTTTGGATTTTTGGCTCATTTTATCTCCGATTTCGTCTCTCGGTTTCTTGTGATGGTGATTGTACGCCGTCTCCAACGAACTCGAGTTTCTTCTTCCGTTGAACATGATTCTCCCCCTGGAGAAGCTCCTATTCTAATTCGTGAAGCTTCTGTTCCGTGTGAGTCTCCTTATCTTATCTCCATAGATAGCATCGTTCACTCACCCTACTTTTTAACTAGTAGCGACAATATTAAATCTTCAATTGTTCATGAAATCCTTGATGGAAAAAATTATGGAACTTGGAATATAGCAATTACTATCGCTTTAGAGGCTAAGAACACGATTGTTTTTGCTGTTAGATCTCTTCCTCGTCCTTCGGAAACTGATGTTCACTATAGAATTTGGTCTCACTGCAATAGCATAGCAAGTCTTGGTTGTTAAAATCTGTCTCAAAGTAGTTTTATGGTGGTATCCTCCGTTACAATGATGCCGCTGAAATCTAGAAGGATCTTACTTCTCGATTTCACATTACAAACTTACCAAAGTCTTATCAGCTCACACAACATATATACTCTCTTCAGCAGGTTTCTATGAGTTTATCAGAATATCTCACAATTTTGAAGACTCTTTGGGATGAACTTCAGAGTGCGATTGTGGTCAAACGTATCGTTTTTCCAATTGTTGCAAAATTGTGTACACAAAATCTAAAGATGCTTGAGTAATCAAGTTTCTTGCAAGATTGAATGAGTCTTATAGCATGATTAGGAGTCAGATTATCATGAAGAAGACAATTCGAGATCTTACAGAAATATACAACCTTCTTGACCAAGATCATAACCAGAGAAACATTGGGCCTCTTCATAGTGATGCCACAACTTTTCAAGTCTTGGGTCCTTCACCTACCCCAGAGATGATTGATGTTACCTTGAATGCTACAAGGGGTCCTTACAACAATCAGAAACAAAACATGCCGCTTTGTGCTCATTATGGGTATCATGGACACACTATTGAAAAATGCTATAAGTTCCATGGATATCCTCCAGGGTATAAACACAAATAGAAGAATGCCTCAGACAAACAAAACTCTTCCTATGCTCGTCTTGTTGTTGCTAATCTGACTGTTACAAATAAGGTTGCACAAGTTGGTTCTTCCTCTGGAAATTTCACCAACACTTCGAAAAAAGAGCATATACAAGATTGTATTGCGTAGTTTAGCTCTTAGCTTTAGAATCCGAGTAATATAGCTTCCAAATCTAAGGCTAATCTCTGCTCCTAGTGGTACAATTAGTACTCTCCCGTGTATGGCTTTTCTCACTCTACTGTTTGCTTTATTGGCATATTGAAAGCAAATAAAAACACCTTATCAGTTCAGTCTTGGATCGTAGATAGTGGCGCTACTCCACCATGTATCTTATGATAGGAATATGTTTATGAGTTTTCGGATGAGTCTAAATCTACTACTACTCTTCCTACTGGTCTTAGTGTGAGAATTGCAGGTCTGGGACGTGTCAAGATTAATGATCAACTCAAACTTAATAATGTTTTTTACATTCTTGATTTTCACCTTAATCTCTTAAGTATCAGTCAGTTAACGACATATTTAGGATTACGAGTTACCTTTGATGAGGATACTTGCACAATTCAGGATCGTACTAGGGAGTGGACAATTGGAAAGGATAAAAGTATCTCAAACCTCTACCTGTTGGACACATCTACTACTTTTAAAGCTCCTCATACGTCGATATGTTTTACTATTGTTTCTGATTCTATAAGATGACACAAAAGAGTAGGACATCCCTCAATGTTAAAGAATTCTTCTCTTGCAAATGTACTTGGCATAACATAAGGATATAAAACATCTTTTCATTGCAATATTTGCCCTCTTGCCAAGCACAAACATTTTCCATTTCCATCAAGAAATCACATATGCAAGAATGCTTTTTATATTGTCCACATTGATACTTGAGGTCCATTTGAAGTCCCTACAACAAAAGGATATAAACATTTCCTTACCAAGCACACACTTGATGATTACACAAGAGCTACTTGGATATACTTGATATACTTAGATGATTACACAAGAGCTACTTGGATATACTTGATGCATACAAAAGATGAAGTTTTGACTGTCTTTCCTGATTATTTGAAGATGATTGAGACACAATATAATAAGGTTGTCAAGGCTGTTAGATCAGATAATGCTCCAGGCTTAAAGGTAGAAAACATCAACACTTTCTCAACGTGGCTAGCTCTTTGATGTTTGAGGGTTATATTCCTCTTTAAGTATTGGGGATATGTGTGCTCACCGTAGCTTTTCTTATTAACTATCTACGTACTCCTTTGCTTCAAAACGAGTCTTCTTTTGAGCTTCTTAATGGTAAACTTCAAGACTATCAGAGTCTTAAAGTCTTTGGCTGCTTATTTATAGCTCCAGTTCTCCAAAGATAAACATAAAGAGTATAAACTGCTAAATTATGAATCAAACCAGATAATAATTTCTCGACATGTTACATTCTATGAAGACATATTTCCAATCTCTTCAAAGAACATAGATTATTTACCTGATTTCTTTAATGAGGATGATCACTTTGCTAGAACTCCATCAGTTCATGCATATATATACTAGCACCTGATTCCTCACCTGAATCTTCAACTGCTGCAGTTTCTCCACCTGATTTCATTCATACATCAGATTCATCTCACATAAATTTCAAGCTTCCTGCGTACTTACAGGACTACTATTGCAATATTGTAGAATCTGACACTCCTTATCTATTGAGCAATTATATGAATCATGACAAGTTATCTAATCCATTTGAAACCTTCATTTGTGCAGTCAATGTTCATCCTGAACCAGCTACATGAAGCTAAGAAATCTACTGATTGGTTGAAAGCAATGAATAATGAACTTGATGCTTTAGAAAGCACTAATACTTGGGATATATATGTTCTCTTCCTTCGGTTAAGAAGGTCATTGGCTGCAAGTGGGTCTATATAGTGATATAAGGCTCGTTTAGTGGCCTAAGGATACACACAAAAGGAAGGCATAGACTATGTTGAAAGTACTAAAGCTTTCTAAAGCTTTGCTTGCCAAAATGGCGACTATTAAAGTTTTGCTTGCTGTTGCAACTACTAACAATTGGACTTTAGATCAATTGGACATTTCAAATGCTTTTCTTAATGATGACCTTGATGAAGAAATCAATATTCATCTTCCTTAAGGATATACACCAAGTGAGGGGAAATATTTCCAAAAAATCTAGTTTGTAGACTTAAGAAGTCTCTATATGGTTTGAAATAAGCTTCCGTCAATGGTTTATAAAATTCAATTTAACTCTTTAGGCTTTTGGTTTTCAAAAGTCACATGCTGATCATACATTGTTTACGAGAGAAAATGAAGGTTGATTCATGGCAGTCCTAATATATGTGGACGACATAATCATTACAAGCAATGATGCATATGAACATCACAATTAAATTAGGCTCTGTAGAGTGTGTTTAAGCTTTGTGATCTTGGCCTTTTAAGGTATTTCCTTGGCTTTGAAATTGCTCGTTCTAGTCTTGGAATTGCTATTTGTCAAAAGGAAATATATATTGGAAATATTAGATGATGCTGGATTCCTTGGATGCAAACTTGTTTCTGTCCCTATGGAACCAAATCGGAAACTTCATCGACATGAAGAAGAACATGTCCTTGAAGATCCATAAGCCTATCGTCGACTGATTGAAAAATTGATGTATCTTACCATTACAAGATTTGATATTACCTATGTTGTGAGCTAGCTTTGCCAATTCTCGGGTTCACCAAGACACTATCACCTCAAGGCTGCACACAAAATATTGTACTACTTGAAAGACATTGTTAGTTTAGGCTTGTTCTACTCCTCAACATCTGATCTTGTTCTCACGAGATTCACTGATGCAAATTAGGCTTCACGTCAAGATACTCGCATGTCTACTTCATGCTATTGTATGTTTCTCCGCCCTTATCTCATTTCATGGGAAATGCAAAAAGCAAGATACAATGTTCGAGAACATGTTGAAAATATTCTTCTCAAACTTTACATGTCTGCATAACTCATCATATTGCGAATGTATTGACTAAACTGTTGTTTCCAATTAATTTCCGTAATCTGATAGGCAAGATGGTGTTATCTTCGATCTTTGCACCATCTTGAGGGGAAATATTAGTGTAATTGAGTCCGGTTTAGTTGAATTATGATTTGGTATTCTCTAAACCATCTTACTCTTGTATATGTAGAGAATTATGTAATTAATTATCATTAAGTTGAATATAACAGAAAGTTTTTTACATCACTCTCTTTCATTCGCGTTCTGTCCCGGTGCTTGTAGAACAAGTTAATAATTATTTTTAAGTGTTAATTAGGTAGATAATCATTTGGTTTAGTGAAATTAGGTATGTGGGTAGAGTTTTTATAAATTAGTTGCATAAACCTACAATTCTATTTGACGACCGAATTTTCCTCCACGTTAACACTAACTTGCGCACATTAATGATTATCTTAATGTGCAAGATTACATTTGATATGTATTATGATTTTGACATATAGATAGAATAGTATAGAGGCAATAGATACAAGCATAATTTATTCTTATGTTCTCCCATAGAGGGGATAAATTTGGATAAATTGGAATAAAGATAAAATTTAAAATATATTTTGAAGAAAAAATAAGAGCTCTATACTAACGTAAAGAGAAGGTGTTATATGCTAACACAAACTTCATCAGGTAATAAGTTAGGTAAATGTTAAAAATATAGTAAACAAAGAGTATAAAACGTAATACTAAAATTTCTTCAATAAACGAATAATACTATAGTGAAGTTTCATTTATCATCTAGATGAAAACATAAGTGTTAAGTAATATTTATAGGCTAAGAATAATAAGGTAGGTTTATTGGTATGTAAAAGCAGATTTGACCACAAATATATATATATATATATATATAAGGTGTGAATTATGTGAATTAATAGAACATCTATAGTAACTAATCATATTGCACTTTCTTTATATTTTACATAACAAATGATGAAGTTTAGCATGTAACATGATCTGTCAATGGTTTTGTTAAGTGTTAATAAGATGACTTAACTGAAAATAAGGAGTAAGCAATATATGAACATGTTAACTTTTTATACATTAAACAAACTTAGCATGTAATTAAGTTAACATACTAACTAGGGTGTCCATTAGAATTGACCCACACCATTTAACCCATCTCATTACATGATGTGTTTAATTGTAGTCTTTTGCGGGTTGATCCGCTATAACCCATGAAATCTAAACTAATAACCCTAGTCCACCACGTATTATAATGCAGGTCTAATGGGTTAACTCACGGGTTTGACGTTTTTGTGTAATTAAGTAATAAAAAACATAAAATTGAATGTCTATAAATTAAATTAACTATCATGCAATAAGTGAATTTTTGTCAAGTCAAAACTACAAATAAATATTTTGAAAATAAGCAAACTTAATTAATTAGGTAAATGTTTAAATCAAAAGTTATTTAATCAAACGACATGTCTAATTTAAAAGAAACATCAAGTCTAAGGTTTTAAGAAATTTTGAAAATAAAATAATTCAAAAATGGAAATACAAAATGTGTATATAATGGTAAATTATGGATCATACAACATAACTAAATATTTTGAAACTTTTTAAAAAATAATATTAAAGATTTAATGATTAATTGACCATTTAAATTACATATTATTTTAGTCAGCGGGTTAGTCCATTGTCTATGTGGGTTTATCCCGTAATATCTGCTAGACCATAGTGGGTCAATCTGCAATGTCCACTTTCTTTTTGTTATAAAAACTTGAATCCTAACCCACTCCATTTAGGTACTGCTTGGGTGCAACCATGGGTTCTCAACCCGACTTGACACTCCTAATGCTAACACTGCGGTCACATGAAATAAAATGTTATTATCTAAGATTGCAATTATTGGAAGTTGTTGCTTGTATGCACACTGTAAAATATAAGAGACTACAAACACACAACGAGAGTTAACACATTGATACAAACCTGATTTCATGTAAATATTGCTTTTAAGTGTGAAAACGATTCGATTAAGCATAATGGAAACAACAAAAAGGTAAAGATATTATTAGATGAGTTGAAAGCTTGAACATAAAAAGATAACAGAGCCACAATGACAAAATAAATCTGGATTTACATGCTATACATGAACTTACAATCTTCATCTGTAAATGGTTTTGTTAAGTGTTAATAAGATGATTTAATTGAAAACGAGGGGTAAGCAATATATAGACATGTTAATAGTGTATACATTAAAAAAATAACATGCTAACAATGTGGTTACAGGAAACAAAATGTTACCATCTAAGATTGCAATTGTTGGAAGTTACAACTTGTATGCACGTTAGAAAATATAAGAGACTACAAACTCAACGAGAGTAAACAAATTTATACACACTCGATTTCATCTAAATATTACCTTTAGGTGTGAAATTGATTATATTAAGCATAATGGAAACCAATTAGAGGATAACAATATATTCTTAGCTAAGTTGAAATTTTGAACATATAAGGATAACACCCAGCCACAATGACAAAATAAATGTGGATTTACATGCTAAACATGAACTTACAAGCTTAATTTGTTAATGATTTTTAACTGCTAATAAGATGACTTAACTGAAAACAAGGGGTAAACAACATATGAAAATGTTAAAAGTGTATATATTAAACAAAAGTTAGCATGTACGTAATAGATTTGATTTGAGTAACTAATAAAAACGAACAGTATAACATATGTATAGTACAAGGTTAAATGCTAATATAGTTTGTATATGCTACGTACATCTTAAATATATAACATTATTACATGCAAACATATTAGAACTGTATACAACATATGCAGAATTTTGGTTGCATGATTACATTTTTATTTATCTGTAAATTATTTAATATAATTATGAAGATTCTAATTTTATATTAAAATATTAAACTTATGGCCAATAAAAAATAAAGCTACCCATTCAAGTCTGGCTATAAGACCAACTACAATGAAAGTCATTCACAAAAATCTCTAATTAAAAATTAATTATAAATTATTAAATAATAATATTTTATTAAAATAGTTTCTCAATAAAAATAAGAGAGTCTCTCATTTCAGGTGTGAGTTCCAAGAATATTGAGAGACTCTCGCAATAAAAAATATTCTATATTATTTTATTATTATAATTTCTCTGTGTGAGACTTTCATGCTCTAATGAACTTATGTTAAAAGAAACGGCATGCATAATATGCCTCTTTTCTCTTTCATAGAGGCAATTTCCTCCAAAATTGTGTACAATAAGCGAGATTTGTAGGTCCATCTATTTTCCTAAATATAGAAAACTTATAGGTTATGTGGTCAAATTGCCTTTTTTAAAAGGGCATAAATAGTTTTCTTTGTTGAGTTTTTTTTTTTATCAAATGGATGTTGTAATTTTGGTTTATGGGTTATTCATATCTTGGATTTATAATATAATCATCAATTTTTCAATCTTACAATGTGGGAATTCTCTCAGGTCATTTCTATTGATACATTCAAAGACCCTAAAAATGGATACCTTTACGATGGAGATCACTGTGAGTTTGGTGTTGATGTGACCATTCCTTCTTGCTTTGAAAGATCAGAACTTTTCACTACCATTGAGAGTTTCTCTAACCCGAGATTCATTTGGACCATTTGAGAATTCTCTACGTTGTTCAAAACCTCTTACCTTTCGGATGTATTTTCCATTGGAGGAAGAAATTGGTGAGTCCCTATTGATTCAATATAACTAAGTCTTTGAGAGTAGTGGTCGTAACAACTAACAAGTATCCTATGTAATGATGCAGGAATGTACAAGTGTACCCAAATGGTGATGCTAAAGGAAAAGGAAAGTGCTTGTCGATGTTTCTTAATCTTAATGCGAACGAGAAATTGAGACGAAATGAGAAGATTTATGTTCGAGCCAAGCTTTGTGTTCTTACCCAACGCCAATTCAACAGTGTCGAAAGGCAACATAAAACATATTCAATATCATATATAGATTTTTATGGAGATGTTTGCAATGACAAATGAGATACTTGTTTTTCTAACAGTGGATGCATGGTTCAGTGGTCCCGGGAATGCATGATTTTCTGGTTGGGGCTATTAAGAGTTTATCTCTCCTTATTTTTACTATATCTCCTCTCTTTTACCCTCTCTCTCTCTTTTACTTTCCCTCTTCTTTTTTTTGTTCTCTTTCCTCTATTTTACTCTTTCTCCTCTCTTTTACTCTCTATCCTAAATTTTACTCTATTTTTTATTCTCCATCCTCATACGTACGCTCTCTCATCTTTTTTTGCTCTCTCCTCATTTTTACTCTCTATCCACATTTTTACTCTCTCTACTCTTTTCTACTCTCTCTCCTCATTTTTACTCTCTCTTCTTTTTTACTCTCTCACCTCAATTTTAATATCTCTCTTCTTTTTTATTATTTTCGCCTCATTTTTACTCTCTCCTCATTTTACACTCCTCTCTTTTACTCTTTTTCTTCTTTTTTACTCTTTCTCCTCTTTTTATTATCTCTCCTCATTTCTACTATTCCTTCTTTTTTCACTCTCTTTTATTCTTATTTTCTCTCCTCTCTTTATTTCTCTTATCTTCTTACTCTCTTTCCTCATTTTTATTCTCTCTCTTATTTTTAGCTCTCTCTCCTCATGTTTACTCTCTCTCTTTTTTACTCTTTGTCCTTATTTTTATCCTTTGTCTTATTTTTACTCTTTTTCCCATCTTTTACTATATCTCCTCTTCTTTACTCTCTCTCCTCTTTTTTACTTTTTTTACTCTCTCTCCTCTTTATTACTATGTATCCTCTTTTTAGGAGCATCATGATGATCAAGTGGTAGATAATGATGGTTATGTTCCATATATTCCGGCTGGTGGTAGAGCGACGAAGACTTTACGTGATTCTAACACCAAGGAACTAGCGAGAAGACGTGGGCTTCCATATTAGTATTCTCTATCAATTGGTCTTTATATTATTATATATTGAAATGAGATTTATCTTTCTTTTATGTTTTAAAATACTTGTTACTAATGTGCTTCTAGATATTTTTAATTTGTTTTAATTTGTTTCTATAATTTTTATATTACTGAAACATTTTTTATTTTTTATGCTTTGCAATGTATGCATATTTCTTATTTTCTATGTATTAAAATGTTTAATAATATTTTTTAAAAGTCTTATAAAATAGTTATATACTAAAATTTAACTATTTAAGTAGACAATTTTATAACTTATTTTAAAATGATTTTGAAACTTATGTAGTTGTAGATATAATTTAGATTATAAAAGATAACTTAACACAAACATGTCCTTTTAAGTCATTTGCATACATATGACATCTCTAATATATACAAATGTACAAAGAAATATAACATCATCCAAACGCATTATCCAAATGTAGTTTTCAAATGAGGAAAAAAACATCATCTAGATGCATCATCTAAACTTATCATCCAGATGTAGTTTTTGGATGCGGAAAAGATCAGAACCTAGCTTTTAACATTATTCTTGCTAAGGTCTCCTTGTAATTACTCCTGAAACCATATATCACTAATATACAAAACAGAGTCACAAACAAAAAATTTCACATAATCAAATCATGAATACGATTGGGAGCTGAAAAATACAATTTGAAAGACCACAAAACTAATGTCTTAACTATAATTTGAAGTTTTGTATTTTATCATGGGAAGTTAGATCTGTTCCATAACTAGTACTTTGTTCTTTGTCCATCAAAATGTTTCATCCGGATGATCAGTTTGGATGATCCGTCTGGATGATCAGTTTGGATGATGTACTTTTTCTCATCCAAAATTTACATCTGGATGATCCATTTGGATGAATTTATGTTTCTTTGTACATTTGTATAAATTAGATGGATGCAATAGGTAAATAAATGACTAAAAAGGACATGATTCGACAAGAGAAAAGAATAGTCGAGAGTCGAAACCCTAATTTTATCAATTTTTTCTTTTAGTTTTTAGGGATATTTTATTCTTTTAATTATTTTTACAAACTCATCTCCCTTCAAATGCATCCTTTAGATTCATCCAAAATTTTCTAAAATTTTGAATGATTTGGTCAGAATCATCCAAATAATCCAAATAATTGTACCTAAAAAACAACAATTTTCATCTCCATCCAAATGATCCATCTCGATGGACAAAAGAACATGCCTTAGATATTGGATTCAAAAAGTTATTAAAATAATTAAAAGTATGAAAGCGACAGAGAAACGTCTACTCTTGAGTATTCCACATCACTTCTGCTTCTATGGTAACACAAGATTTCCATTTTATATGGAAAAGACATGTCTCAATAATTCTCTTAATTGAGACGTATAAGATCCATATATATTTATTAAGAAACTCAAATTCTAAATATAATTAATTGGACAACAATTTCAAAGATAATAAAATTTAAATAAAAAGCTAAATTTTTATAAAAATATTAATATATTATTGTTAAGAATTTCAAATAAGAGTATAATTTGTTAGAGATGTTCTTATGTGTTTATCTAGATTCAAATTCCGATAAGATAGATCAAAGAAATAAGCAATAATCACTTAGTCAAACTTACTTGTTTAAATAAAATTCTTTTTTATTAAATCCAGTTATTATTATTTTTAGTCGTCATTTTAAAGCCAATAATATTTAGTTCCTAATATCATCTTATGTAATTAAATACATAACAAAACCTTTATTCAAAAGAAAATTACGCATGCAGTATATCCACTATTTTGTTAGAGAAAATAATAATCAAAATCTGAAATATGGTTTTAAATTTTACAGAAACCTAGCGAATTTAAAACTGCCCTAATCACAATGTGTATAATATATCAAAAGTCATGGTCTGGTATTTAATTTGTCTTCATTTTATAAATATTGATAACGACATGTCATGAACATATCATATGTGTCTGCATTCAATTTGTATTGGTATTTTTATAAACTAAGAGCTGAAATTAAGAAAACGACACAATATTAGTTGGCATATTAAATAGACATATTTTTTTTATTACATTTTTTTTTTCTGTATCCTCTTTTTAGGAACATCATAATGATCAAGTGGTAGATTATGATGGTCATATTCCATATATTCCGGATGGTTATAGAGCGACGGAGACTTTACGTGATTCTAACACCAAGGAACTAGCGAAAAGACGTGGGCTTCCATATTACTATTCTCTATCAATTGGTCTTTATATTATTATGTATTAAAATGAAATTTATCTTTCTTTTATGGTTTAAAATACTTGTTACTAATGTACTTCTAGATATTTTTAATTTTTTTTAATTTGTTTCTATAATTTTTATGTTATTGAAACATTTTTCATATTTTTATACATTGAAATGTATGAGTATTTCTTATTTTCTATGTATTAAAATGTTTAATAATATTTTTAAAAAGTTTTATAAAATAGTTATATACTAAAAGTTAACTATTTAACTGGACAATTTTATAAGTTATTTTAAAATGATTTTGGGACTTATGTAGTTGTAGATATAATTTAGATTATAAAAGATAACTTAACACAAACATGTATTTTTTAGTCATTTGCTTACATATTTCATCTAAATAATTTATACAAATGTACAAAGAAACATAACATCATATAAATGTAGTTTTCGGATGAGGAAAGAAACATCATCTAGACGCATCATCCAAACTGATCATCCGGATGTAGTTTTTGGATGCGGAAAAGAACAGATGCTAGCTTTTAACGCTATTCTTGCTAAGGTCTCCTTGTAATTACTCTTAAAACCATATATCACTAATATACAAAACAGAGTCACGAACAAGAAATTTCACATAATCAAATCATGAATACGATTGGGAGCTGAAAAATACAATTTGAAAGACCACAAAAACTAAAAACAAAAGCACAAAAGCAAAAACCAAAACCAACCTAGGATCTAACTAGATGAATTTCCAGAAATTCATAATCAAACAAATAAAACTTAAGAAGTTGAAGAAAATATTTATTGAAAGATAGAGAATTGACAAGAGGATTGATGAATGTTATGAAGACAACACCATCGCTACCAACTTCCATTACCATCTTCCCCTTCGTTTGTGAATCCTTATTTTGGTAGCTTTGGTAGGTTTCTTCCTCTTTACAATCGTCAGTGAGATAAGAAATAAGAATGCCCAAAGAAAAAAGATTCAACAATTTTGAAGGTAATTTCTCTGTGAGTTCAACTACATGCTCCTTCATGATGTGTAGTTTAGCAGGTTGTTCCTCTGTGTTCATTCATAACCGCAAAAACTCAAATAAATCGGTGTAATCACTTATGCACAAGATCAAAGATCGGCAAAACCCATACAAATTCTAGTGAAAATCCAGAATTTGAACTTAAGTGAACAAAAAAACAAAGTTGTGCTCTAGTAAAGTTTCATAAAGGGAATCATATCTCTAAATCCAAATCAAAATCAACATCAAAACACATGATTCAGTCTGATGTCATGGGATTCGACAACAAACCCACCTAAAAATCAGAAAAGGAAAGACATGAATCAAATGTAAAAGAATCAAATTTTGAGCCAAGAATATTACATTAACTAATTGGTCGAAATTCAACCATTTTTGTTGGTCAGGACACCTTTAGAATTACACAAATATTTGTCTTATTCAAATTTTTATCGAGAATCCCAGTTTGGATAAAATTATTCACTACCCACAACAAATCACCTTTAACTATCTCCCACGAATGCTGGAAAAACAGTGCCGTCATCCCATCGGGTCCCGGAGCTTTCTCCGGATCCATTAGGAACAACACATTTTTACTTCGTCTTCCGTAGCTGGTCTAATTAATAATCTATTATCCACCTCCGTAACTCTACTTTGAACATCAGCTAAATCAACCTCGTCAATTCCAGAACTTGTGAACAGGTCTGAAAAGTAGGTAGATGCCTCCTGTAAAACCTCAGAATCTTTTTCAACCCACTGGTCCCAATTATTCTTCAAGCCAATTATGCGATTGCGTGCTCTGCACTGTCTTACGACCGTATGAAAATATTTTGTGTCATTATCATCTTCGTTCAACCAGGTATTCCTACTCTTCTGTTTCCAATAGACTTCTTCCTCTACATAAGCCGCCTTCAACTTGTCGTTGGCTTCTCTAAGTACAAAAACATTTGCCCCGGGCCCACTATTTAGAGCCTCAATAACCCTCTTCCAGTGCACAATTTCTTGCCTTCCTGACTGGAAATTTTCACAACGCCAATGAGAGATCTCCTTCCGACATACACGACTTTTCTCAGCTAATGACACAGCCAATGTTTGTGTCCGCCCCCTACCAGCACTATTCCAACTACGTTCCACAGTTTCCTGAAACCCAGATTTGCCTAACCATCTCTTATCGAAATAAAAGCACTTTTTTGGATGCGTCACTACTTGATCTTCTGCCAGCACTAAAATAGGCCGATGATCCGATCCTACCATATCTAAATACTGTATCTTGGTTTTAGGAAATAATTTGTGCCATTCCCCATTACCGTAATCTTTGTCTAAAATACAACGAACTATCCCAGTATTACGTACATCTCGCCACGACCAACTATTTCCTGTTTTTGGAAATTCCAAAAAATCACAATCCCTGATCATCTGATTGAAGCTCATAAACAACGTTAAAGGCCTCGAAAGTCCACCTTGCTTTTCATGATTTCCGGTTATCTCATTAAAATCACCACTTATTATCCATGGGCCCAAACAGGATATCCCTATCCGAGTAATTCTTTCCCACACATATGCACGTCTCACCTTCACAGGTTCACCATAAATAAATGTTACAAAAGACTGTTGTTCCAGTATATCGAATGAAATGTCTATTATATTTTTATCCTGATAATTAATTTTAACTTTATAATTATGATTATACAATAAAGTCAGACCTCCACTTGCCCCTCATGGTTCAACTGTAGTCAAATTTGTAAAGCCCAACTGCGATTGAATTTTTTCTAGAAAAGATACTTTATTTTTAGTTTCTGATAAAAATAAAAAATCTGGCTTACATGCCTTCCAAATATCTCTCAAATAGCTAATTGTAATTTTATTTCCTAAACCCTCACAATTCCAACACAACAACTTAATAATTATAAAATATCTTCCATAGAGACTTTATCTTTCTCCTTTGTCTTCCCCTCTTTGGGCTTAAGAGTCTTAGACGTCTTCCTAGGTGACTTTGTCCTCACCAGCGCCAATTTCGGCGTACTAATACTACGTAGTGGTGTCGTGTTTCGGGACGACAAATTTCCAATTACCGATTTGGCCTTCCTATTTTTAACCACTTTCTCAGACTGAAACTGTTCCATTAAATCTGCATGGAAATTTACCTGCTCCAAATCTGTCAGGTCATGTTGACTATGTAAGTCATCAGCCAGCTCCAATTCCGCCAATACCACCGCTGTCACAGACTCAGTAAAGTCCTCCTGGACCTTCATGGTTAGATCACCATCGTCAGCATAACTCTGCTGCCCCATATCCACTCCCTTTGCCTCAGCCATCTTCGACTCCTCTGAGATAGGAAAATGCTTCCCAATTTCCAAATATAATATGAAGCCTCAGCCAGAGCGTCCTCCACTTCTCCCACTATCGGTCCCAATGGATCTTGAAACAACGGTCGACGAACCTTCTTTGCCGAGTTTGTTTTCATCACTGGATTGTGTTCCAGCTCCTGCAAGCATAACCAACATAGAAATACAATAATAAATGTCACACAAATCAGAAAAACCAGAAGTGAATATCTTTTTTTCTCGGTTTCATCTTTCTGTATTTTTAACAATTGTATCCTGCGACCTCTCTTCACCCACAGTGCTTTAGCATTTCCAAATTTTGTCACAGGCAACACCACAACACCTTTATTTGGTCCAGTCACGACCCCCTTATAGGTCCTAGTTCTCTCTACATGACCCGTCACTCTAGATGATGCAGTCCCTATACCTCTGTTATCCGATTTGGTCTTATAACAAACCGACACATCGGGCGTCATACGAAATTAGAGAGTACAAAAACCTTCCAACCTCCTATATTCAAACATAACCTTCGACTCACACCTTTCTTCAAATTTCAGAATTGAAGAAAATACTAACGGCTTATAATAGGAAATCTCAATTAGGACCTGACCCTTCTCAACATCAATACTAATTACTAAACCCACAGAATTAGCCACCAATCTATACACCTCCTCTACCCTATATTCGAAGGGTATTCCAGTAATCTTAATCCATAACCTAATAAAATTAGGATGGTCCGCATCAACCAGAGGTTTCCATGGTGCATAGGAGACCATCCACCCATTAAAATTAATAGAACCGTTGTCTAAAACCTTACCCATGTATGTTTCAGATTGAAACTCAAACTGAAACCGACAATTTCCTAAATTCAAACCTCGCACACGTCCCACTAAACCCCAAAATTGTGGCATTCTAAATAGAAAGGTATCCACATTCTGCATCATGGGGTTGAGACAACGTCCCATGAGCACTTCAGAACTCCTCGCTAGCAAAGCCGAGTTGTCTATTTTTGGGATTTTAATTTTCAAAACCCTTGTAGGCGGCTTAGACATTGGACCATTTGTATTAGAATCTAATTGCGCAATTGCAAACACTATTACCAAAGTGCAACCTAAGAATTCTAGACTTGCTAAAACTAAAAAAAGAACCGATGGAAGGATAATGTTAAGCGTTCCCCTAATATAGTCCCATGAACCGACTCCAAGACTAAATCTTAGCCTAGATTCAAGGTAGATATGCTGCCTATATTTTAGGATTAGATAGATTTTCAAATCATACTTATCTAGTTGTTTCCCATACAATACTTGCCACGCATGATTTGTTAAACACCAAGTTTTAAACAGACTTCCTACATTTATGCACAGCTGATATGTTGATGTTATCAAGTTTAAAAAATCCAGAACAAGCAGAAACCCCATCTTAGTACGATTAATTTCGAGATCAGATAAAGAAACCAAATAGTTGGTAATTCCTAACCCAATCATAGTTGTTACTAACCGTTTAGATTGGAACACCATAAGTGCTGCTCCCGCAATCCACTTGGCAACTGCCCCAGCTAGGACCATTAGCACAAAATTATTCCTACGCAAAGGCCCATGATAAACAACTGCTATTTTTAGCCAAGTATTTAAACAACAGTAAACCAATATACATATGATCTCCTTATCAACGAGACACCAACTTTCCTTGGTAAATATACCAATGCCTAAATGCAAGCTCGATTCGTTCTTACGCCCAAAGATATTCAAGGCATCCAGAAAAACACTCCTTGAAGGCAGAGAGAATCCCATATGTCCCGTATCATTAACATGACCACAAAGTCAGAGGCATTTCAGAACCAAACGAACCCCCACACATACTATTAGCCCCCTGTATACTAACTATGTTGTTCTTTGTGCCTAATAACAGGCAGTTAACACCAACCTAAATGGACTGACAAACACCCAAATTATCATTATATGAAATACCTTTTGGTTATCATCTCTCCCAAAGTTTCTCCATGCCCTATGTGCCTCCATCATTTCCAGAGTCTCTGCACCCAACAGATCCTGAATCCCACATGTGGGCACAACCAACATCACACACTGTATCAACCATTCAATTTCTAAATAACCTTGTTTCCACCCTAAACTCCCATAGACTATATCAAGTCCTCAAGAAGTATACAACACCATATTTTTTAAATTGATTAATATTGAGAGAGGAGACAATGTATGTACTAACCCTTGATAATCTTTCCTCACGACCACTTTCGCCAAGACTCTGCCCTCAGTGGCCACATTAAAAACCTCGGAAACATGTAGTAAATGCATCAGAAAATTCATTCTCATTCGAAGTGAAATTCGGACGTAATAGACATCTAGATCCCATATGTAATCTAAAACACTTGCACTCACATGGAGGTTCATGAACCAGATAATTAAACCTCTATTTCTCAAACTAGACCAGTTCTTACAACATAAAGAACTTATACATCTAACCATTGAGTCAGAAAATTTCAATACACCAATCTGCAAGCACACTACTACCCTACTCGGGTCATTATGTACCCCATCACACCTCTCCCACTTCTGACTACCATATACTGCTACCTTATTTGGTAGGAAGATAATCCTCTGATTGATAAATGAGTCCACACCTTCTAGAGTTGCAGGGTCAAGTATGTGACCTAAAATGTCGTTTGTCAACATAACTCCCCCACACAGACAGATCCACCACCACAACCCATAGTGTCTTACGATACACCAACCCAAATTATCCCTCCCAGTCTCACATTGGTTCACTTCGGTTAAAACGCATCTGAAGGTAATGTTATCATACGCGATTTGACCAATCCCCAATGATTCTTGCCAGCTTATAGTACAACTAAGGTGTACATCAACATACCATACCCCAATTACCAATTGACCAGATCAAATCGTAATGGATTCCATTAAAAAACCACAACAAATGTTACCTCGAACAACATAGGTGGGTGTGAAACTGAAGAGAAGCGCTCGGGAAAAAAACGTCAAAGCAAGAAGACGCACCGACGAACCCCACTTCTTCACCACACACTCTCCGAAACCTAAACCCTACTTCCCGAACCGATACGAAGACCCCTCCCACTCTTCTCTAGAACTCTGCCTGAGAAAGACGACCAAACTTAGCTCTCCCACCGAACAACACACAAAACCCCAAAAAACCTAACCCTAGATCTAACCGACAACCGAGAGAAACCGAACCCTAAACTGCGAAAACACTCTTTCACTACCCCTTGACCCGAGAACAGGAACCGAACTCTACCCCAATCGCCTCCCCCGACGACCAAAACCCCACAAAAGAAACCTTAGAACCTTACCCAACCCTAGACCTACTCTCTGAACCACCTTGAAAACACGCCGCCACCTACCTTTGGTCGGAAACACGCCGGAGAACCGCATATCTTCTCTGATTCGCCCCAGATCTAGAATCGCCTCTAGAATCGCCTCAATATCCCTATTTTTTCCTTTGGAGGTGTTTAGAATTGGGAAAAGGATTTTAGTTATACTACACCTTAGTTTAACTCTTTTACTTTAGACAAATATGTTAAATTATATAAAATATGAAAAATATACAATAATAAAGAGAGGACTGTTGGACTATCTGTAAATAAAGAGAGATTGAAAAAGAACTTGTATGAAAACAGAGAAGAGAAGAGATTGAAGATGAAGACTTCTTGACTTTGAATTACGTTTTTCACTTACAGTTTTTGCAATAAACAAGGCAGCTACTTATACAACTGAAAGACCTCTTATCTAGAAACATAAACAGGACAACTATGGTTGAGTTATGATGTCGTAATGGCTTTGTTTTACCTCTGCAACAACAGCTTTTGCAGAGGTAGTTTCTGCTGTACTATGTTGCAGTTTTGTGCAGAGAATTGAGAGTGACATTTGCTTTGTTGGTGGGCTGTATAAGCTGAAGTCTTGGGCTGATATGAAGTTAGTTTAGAGCAGTTGGGCTCTTCTTGAGTTGAGGCTTCAATACTTCCCCTCAAACTTGTGGTGGAGGGGAGTCCAACACAAAGTTTGTGCCTAAGACGGATGAAGTCAGTTTTAGGTAACGACTTTGTAAGGATATCAGCAAGCTGAAGTTCAGCAGGAATGTGTCTTGTCTCAATGAATCCAAGTGCTACTCTTTCACGAATGTAATGCCAATCAAGTTCAAAATGCTTAGACCTTGTGTGAAGCGTTGGATTTATACTTAGATGCACTGCAGAAAGATTGTCACAATGTAAAGTTGCAGGTCCTGACTGTGGTATATGTAAATCTTGCAGAAGAGAGGACAACCATGTTAACTCAGCCGCAGTTTCAGAAAGGGCCCTATACTCTGCCTCTGTTGAGGATCGTGAGACAGTTGGTTGACGTTTAGCACTCCATGAGACTATGTTAGGACCAACAAAGGTGCAGAACCCTGCAGTAGATCTTCTAGTTTCCTTACAACCTGCCCAGTCACTATCACAATAGGCAGTTGTTGTGAGATGGGATGATTTAGATAGATGTAAACCCATTGAGACTGTTCCACAGAGATACCGCAATGTTCGTTTCAAGAGAGCATAATCATATATAGTAGGCTGATGCATTCGTTGACAAATCAGATTGACTGCAAATTGCAGGTCTGGTCTTGTGATTGTCAGATACTGCAATTTGCCAGCTAAACTTCGGAAAGAAGAAGGATCAGGAAAGAGCTCTTCAATGATACTTGATTCATTAAGTCTTTGCGGCAGAGGAGTAGGCATGGAATTGCAATTGCTCATTCCTGCTTGGGCCAGAATGTCTGTTGCATATCTCTCTTGATGAATGAATAAACCAGTCTCAGTGTGTTCAATTTGAATACCAAGAAAGTAATGTACTGAACCAAGATCCTTCATAGCAAACTGTGTACTGAGAGTTGTTATCAAGTGGTCCAGAAGATTTGAATTACTTCCTGTTAGAATAATATCATCTACATACAGTAGCAACAACAGTGTGTGCTCATTGTGATGATATGTGAAGAGAGAAGGATCAGCTGTACTGCATTTGAACCCATATTCAAGCAAGAATGAGCTAAATCTATCAAACCAAGCTCTGGGAGCCTGCTTCAATCCGTAAAGAGCTTTATTGAGCTTACAGACATGTGAGGGATAGTTTTTATCAACGAATCCAGCAGGTTGATGCATGTATATGTATTCATGTATGTCTCCATGAAGAAATGCACTTTTCACATCTAACTGGGTGATTGGCCAGCCTCTTGATGTTGCTATGCCCAGAACAACTCGAATGGTAGCTGTCCTGACAACAGGACTGTATGTTTCCAAATAATATATTCCCTCTTCTTGTTTGAACCCTTTGGCAACTAACCGTGCTTTGTATTTGTCAATAGACCCATATGGCTTCAATTTTACTCTGAAAACCCATTTACAGCCCAGAATATTCATATTTGTTGCAGATGGAACCAGATGCCAAGTATCATTGTCATGTTGTACCTCCATTTCCTCACTCATTGCAGCAGTCCAACCTACATCTTTAAGTGCTTCTGACACAGTTTTGGGCTATGTATACTTAGAAGTTAACAGCAAGTATCGAGAACTTGGCTTAACTATTCCAGACTTTCCTCGAGTGATCATGGGATGATGATTCACAGACTGATCTTGACCCTCATTTTGTGTTGTGTCTGCAGGAGATTGTGCAGTCAGATGTGAACCAGTAGGTGATATTTGGACAGAGTCGTTGCAGCCTGGAGTTTCCATAAAACCAAACTGAAGTGAAGCTGCAGACACTTCTTGATTACTGTTATCAGTACCATCTATTACAGAATTTTGTTGATCTTCTAAGACAGGGACTTCTTGAGACTCATTGATTCCTGAAGACTGAGATATACTTGCAGGTGTCAAGTGATGTTGTGGTACTGTTTGAATATTATCATTGCTTCGAGGAACCAAAGTAATGTCAGCTGACTGCCAAGCTTTCAGCAAAGGAGTGGTATACTTCACAGTCAAGTGTTGATATTTGTCTGCAAAGGGAAATGCCTGTTCATCAAAGATAGCACTGCGAGTGATAAAGACTCTTCCTGTTGGAGGGTATAAGCATCTGTATCCTTTGTATGACGCATTGTACCCCAGGAAGACACACTGAAGAGATCTGGGTTCAAATTTGTTTGCACTATAGGGTCGAAGACAGGGATAACAGGCACTGCCAAACACTCTCAGAACATTGTACTCATGTTCTGTTTTAAAAAGTAACCGATGAGGAGTTTTGAAATCCAGAGCTGCTGATGGAAGAATATTAATGAGAAAATTAGCTGTGTAGAAGCTTTCCACCCAAAAGTTTAAAGGAACTTTACTGTGAAACATCATCGCCAAACTGAGCTCAGTAATATGTCTGTGTTTTCTTTCAGATATGCCATTTTGCTGAGGCGTGTGTGGACAAGAAATTTGATGTTTGATGCCATGTAATGCTAGATGAGACTTGAACACTTGACTCACAAATTCACCACCACCATCACTTTGAAATACATTGATTTTCTTGTCGAATTGGTTCTCAACATATCTTTGAAACATTTTAAAGACAGTAAAGAAATCAGACTTGAGCTTGAGAGGATAAATCCAACTAAACCGGGAGAAATCATCAATAAACACCACATAATGTTTAAATCCTTGCACTGAGATTGTGGGAGAAGGTCCCCAAAGATCACAGTGAACCTTAGACAGAGGTTCCATAGACACAGATTCAGAAACTGAGAAAGGGAGACTGCTACTTTTCCCTTGCTGACATGACTCACAAATAGAGATTACAGAATTCTTATTTATAGATATTGACTTTGCTTTGTGCAGATGTTGAAGAACATAATCACTGGCATGTCCTAAATGATGATGCCATATAGAATTGTTTGTGGTCTTTTGTCTTGATGAGTAAAAGCTTTTGTAATTCTGATTCTCCAACACATATAGCCCATCACGTCTTGGTCCCTTTGTTAGAACCTTCTGTGTTTCCAGATCCACTATGTAGACCTTATTAGCATCAAAGAACACACCACATGGGTAATCTTCACACAGTTTTGATACAGACAAAAGAGACTTTTGAACAGTTGGACAAACTAAGACTTCATTCAAAGGTAAGTTACTTGTTGAAACTGCAAGATTTGTTGACCCAACATGTGTAATAGGCAGCTGGTTTCCATCTGCAACCATCAGACTTTTCGCTCCATTGTAAGCCACTGATGTTGTCAGATTATCTATCCTGTTGGTGATATGAGAAGTAGCTCCAGAATCAGGAAGCCACTCTTGTCCAGATGTGTCACTAATTTGAAGAGCAGCAAAGGCTTGGGGTACAGATTCTTCTTGATAGTTGTTGTCAAAACGATTCCAGCATCTTAAAGCTGAGTGACCAGTTCTGCCACAAATTTGACAGATTGGTCTTGAATTAATATTCTGAGAATTGTGGTCTGAAGAACTTACTTGTTGAGGAAATCCTCGACCTCTAGAGGAATAGCTGTTTCCACGTCATCTATTAGATCCACCTTGATTTGTGTAAGTGTTGTTGGAGTAACTGCTTCTGCCTCTGTTGTTTCCAGAAGATACTGTCTGTTGAGGTCTGTTACTCCACTGTTGTTGTTGTAACTGAAAGGCTAGATGAGGAGTGACAGATTCAGACTCTTCATGAGACTGAATTCTGGCATCAAAGGCTGCAACTTCTGCCATCACATCAGAAAGAGATGGCCTAGGAAGACGATTCAACGAGTGCTGGATAACAGTACATATGGGATCATATTCTCTTCCCAACCCATTTAGAAAGTTAAAGATTTGCATAGCTTCGTTTACTGGCTGACCTATAGATCTGAGTTGATCACATATTATCCTGAAGGCTCTGCAATACTCTGAGAATGACTTACCTTTCTTGCTGATAAGCTGAAGGTTTCTTTGGAGCTCAAACACACGAGCTAAGGAGCTTCTATTTAGATGCTCTGCAAGAAATTCCCAGATTTCTTGGGAGGTAGACAACCCAACAACGAATCCCAGAACATCTTCTGAGATAGAGCCAAATAACCAAGACCGCACAAGATGATCAGTACACTCCCATGCTTCATACAGAGGGTTGCTTATCTCTGTATCAGCTTCTCCATTCCTTACCGTGACAGTAAGAGGTGGAGCTGGTGTTCTCCCGTTTACAAAACCTAAGAGTTTTTGGCTGGAAAGAAGCGATTCAATCTGTGGCTTCCACAGAAGATAATTTTGATCCGTGAGTTTGATATTCACAGAACTGGAAACATGAACATTGCTTGGTATTGACCTGTTAAGGTATTGTCAGCTCTGATACCATGTAAATAAAGAGAGATTGAAAAAGAACTTGTATGAAAACAGAGAAGAGAAGAGATTGAAGATGAAGACTTCTTGACTTTGAATTACGTTTTTCACTTACAGTTTTTGCAATAAACAAGGCAGCTACTTATACAACTGAAAGACCTCTTAACTAGACACATAAACAGGACAACTATGATTGAGTTATGATGTCGTAATGGCTTTGTTTTACCTCTGCAACAACAGTTTTTGCAGAGGTAGTTTCTGCTGTACTATGTTGCAGTTTTGTGCAGAGAATTGAGAGTGACATTTGCTTTGTTGGTGGGCTGTACAAACTAAAGTCTTGGGCTGATATGAAGTTAGTTTAGAGCAGTTGGGCTCTTCTTGAGTTGAGGCTTCAATACTATCCACAATGGATTCTCCATTTAACACCTTATTTTCAATGTTTTAATATTCTGTATTATCTTTTCTCTCTTCACCTAATTCATTCAAAACCCTTTCAATTTTTATTTTCCTAAACAATAGTTAAAAAAAATATTCAATACTTTTTTCCACCATCTTTATTTTATATAGTCTTATTTTCAATTTTTTATTACTAAAAATAATAAAATAGACTAAAAATTCAAGAAATAGCCTATCTCGGTTTCACAATATAGAGTTAAAATAATTCTGGTCAAAACATGTGAAGGTTCTCCACTAATCCTGACTGAAAATCCAGGCGTTGAGAATTAATAAGAGTGTGATCAATATGTTAGGCAATAGGGTCCTAATGTGTAATACGAGGATTACCATAGTGCGGATGGAGCTCAAAATCTCCACTGCTGGCAACTTAGGAGTCGATAAAAGTCTTCCATAAATGTATATATATCTGATTATTTTGTATCGTGAATATATTTCCTATCAATTATGTGCAGTAGCCCAAACGTATACTACCATCTTCACGAAATGAAATGATAACTATGACCGGTCCGGATCTTTACCAATGAACGTGAATAAAGTCCTATTAAAATCTAAAAGTTGGTACTGGGTTGAATTTTATCATAAATAGTACTCCCTCTATTCTTTATTAGTTGATATTTTAGAAATAAAATTTGTTTATTTTAGTTGATGTTTTAAAATTTCTATGCAAAATTTATTGGACTTTTGATATTTTTGACTCTTTAAATTCTGCAGATTGATTTATGATTGGTTAAAATATTTTAGAGTTTGTGATAAACTATATTTTTTTTTTGTTTTTTTATTGTCAACATTGGGCAACAAATAGCCGGTCCATTAGCCAAGTTCTTGCAAATGCAAGCGGGGGGACTCGATCCCAGGATGTGCAAGTGTGCGTGTCTCTTGTGGACTTATCACCTGCCACTAGACTAAATGCCACTTGCAAACTATATTTTGTTTAGAAAAAATAAAATAATTAATGATTTCTTAATATGTGTGAAATGCCTAAAACATCAAATATAAAAAACAGAGAGGGAGTATTTATTGTGATATCGTAAATTGTTTTTCTATCAATTACGTGTAATATCCCAAATGGTCAACGTAAATATTTATTTCGTGAATATTTTGCTGACAAAACTATTCTTCAATCCAGTCTTTCATGTATGTAGGCACTCATCATTACTAGCTTGGAGATGTTTCCACACAGACTCTGTATCTAGCTTCTTTTCGAAAACTCATTGGCATGATGAATATTCATAAATGACGTCAAGTACTACTAAGAGCCCTTTTTTTTAGACTTGGGAGAGCTCTGTGTCACTATATCGGACTCGGTAATTGAAGCAAATAAGCATAACTGGGAGTGCTTCATTTTTGTTCAATTTTACTCTGATCCGCCAAAGCCTAGAGCTATTCACGCAATTGTTAACGGTATACGGGGTCGTGATAAGGACATTACTTTCTCCAAAATGAAAGGAGTTTCTTACCTGATTAGGATCCCAAACGGATCCACTCGGGCTCGGGTTTTGAATCAGGGACTTTGGCAGATAGATGAACAAGCAATGTATGTTGCCGGTTGAGAGCCAAAGCTGAAGTCGGAGAAACCGAAATTTACCTATGTTCCTGTATGGCTAGAATTCCGCAATGTGCCCTTATAAGTCTTCTCATAGGTAGGATTAGAGCATATCGCTGGAATGATTGAGGTAGCTAAAGTGTTAACCTTTTTGGATCCTTGCAAGCCATACCTGAAGTAGTTAACGTGAGATTTTAAGCAGCGGTGTTACGACGACTTGCAGTCTCCCGCGATCCTATTCTCACTGCAAACAAACTGAACACTCACTAAAGCGATGTCAAGCTACTCCTTCAACATGCAAAAGATGTAAATCTAATGTCCATCCACTAGCAGATTGTCCAAGAGTAAAGAAGACAATCCCCAACTTACCTTTGCCAGTGGCAGTTCCAGGCTCGGTAAATATCACAGCTACCACTCCTGATGATTAAGTTGTAATTAAGGAAAGCTTACCCTTGTCCCGGATGATTCTGCACACTGAAAAAGTTGAAGTCTCGGCCTGCGGATTTTTAAGTGTGGATATTGGATATCGTGGAGGTCTCGTCTCTCTTCTCTCCTGGACTTTGACTTGTGGTAAAATCTGAGCTTGTGTTTCTTCTGCAGTCTCCTCTATGAGCTGCTCTATTTCTTCTACAGTCTCCACTTGGTCATTGTTTTCATCTTCACTTTCTTCCCACGTTGTATCATCATCATTCCAAGTTAGTTGATCATTTGTATGACCATTATCGTCCTCCCAATTCCACCCTTTTCACTCCTCAAACACCACGTCTCCGCTTACTACACTATTTTTTCTCTTTGGATTGTAAAGGTGATATCACTTCGATTCGTCTGAGAAGCCAAGAAGGATGCAGGTTGTGCTCTTATCTTCCAGTTTGCTTCGTTTCTCATCAGGGATATGCACATGACTGATGCTTCCCCATACTCTAAAATGATCCACATTTGGCTTTATACCACTCCAAGCTTCTTGAGGTGTGATGTTCTTTACAGCCAAAATAGGACATCGATTTAGAACATAGAATGTCCAATTCACCGCCTCTGCCCAGAACACTCTTGGTACTTTCCTTGTGGAGAGCATAAACCTGATCATGTTCATGACTGTCTGATTCTTCATCTCTGCGGTGCCATTTTGTTGTGGTGTGTAGGCCGTGGTTAGCTGTCTCCGAATACCCTCCTCCTTACAGTAGTCAGAGAGCTCGTGAGAGGTGTACTCCCCTCCCCGATTAGTTCTCAAGCATTTGATTTTCTTCTCAGTCTCTGTTTCCACACGGCTCTTCAATATTTTGAATTGAGTGAAATCTTCTGATTTTTTCTTTAGAAAATACACCCACCCTTTACTCTTTCCACTGGTGGTTATTGGGCTAATCGGACCACATATGTCTGAATGAACCAACTCAAGCACTGCTTTTGCTCTCCATGTGCCTTTCTTAGGAATGTGTTTCCTTGGTTGTTTTCCAACCAAGCAATCCGAGCAAGTAAACTTCTGAGTATCAAAATTTGGTAGATCGTGCACCATGTTATCATCCCGCGGTGGCTAAGGTGACCATAACACTCATGCCACAGTTTTCCCACGTCCTTTGACACTGTTTTCAAACATTGCTACTGATTGTCTTCACCACTTCCTTGATCAATCAGCATAAACATTATGTTTGTGCTCATCTTACTCTCGACGATCAGACCCTTTTCATCAAGAAAAATCTTACAGAAACCTTTCCTTATGATCATGGTTAGCCCCTTCTCCTGCAACTGACTGAGGCTCAACAAGTTGTTCTTGAGTTCAGTTACATAGTACACATCAGTGATGGTGTACGTAACCTTGTTTAGCACCAGTTTTACACTTCCTTTGCCAATCACTTCTATGTGTTTGTCATTTCCTAGTTTGACTGAATGTTTGAAATCTGTATTCAAGGCTGAAAACAGATTTTGATCTCCACTCATGTGATTTGAGGATCCGGAGTCAAGAAACGATGGCCTGCGTTTCAGATTTTCTTGCTTTTTGGAGTATGTCATCAATAATAGCTCAGCATCTTCCAAGTTTACTTCTTCGAAATCACATAATTTGCTTCTTCTTCCCACATTGGACACTCGCTTTTAAAGTGACCAAGTTTGTGGCACTTGAAGCATTCCACAATACTTTTTGAGAACATCCTTCTTTGACCTTGTTTGAACTTCTGTTCATGCGCAGACAAAAAACTTTACAACTCATCAAGTGAGATGTTTTCAACATTTTTGGACTCCTCAATTGACACTACTACGTACATGAATCTCTCGCTTAGGGTCCTTAGGATATTCTCCACCACCTTTGAGTTGTCTATGACTTCTCCATTGCTTCTCATCTGATGATGCCGAGCACACGCTTGAAGTATTCTTCAACAACTTCAGACTCTCCCATCTCCAATAACTCGAAATCTCTTCTTAGTTGGTGTAAGGGAGATGTCTTTACCCGATCATTGCCTCTAAACTTTCTTTTCATGGAGTTCCTGATGATCTTGGATGTTTTCCTGACCAAGATTTGTTCAAACATTACCTTATCGATTGATTGATATAGGTAATGACTGACCTTGTGAATGTTGCCTCTGCTTTGCCGTGAGTACGGCTGTGGTTGGTGGTTCTTCAAAGCCTATGTCGATGATACTCCATAAACCTTTTACTCTGAAGAAATTCTCCATCACCTCACTCCAGTGATCACAATGTCCATCCATCTGTGGCAACTTCATCTTATCGTCTCCCATCTCTCACTTGTGTTTTAGAAACTGCAGTTTCTTTTCCTAAGTATTCCAAAGTTTTAACAGAGCTCTGATACCAATTTGTAATGTCAAAAGCTCTGTGTTATTGACACTGAATACTCTTCTTTATTCAATACAAGACTCTGGCTTTTATAGCCTTTACATCATCAACTTAGATCCTACAAAAGCTGAAACAAACTACAACTAACTTGACGTAAACAAACGGTCTTTATTTGACTTGGCTACTCCTACCAAATAACTAAACATGACATCAACTAGACTTCTTCAAACACACTCTTCCATCATGATTCAACAGATAGAAACTCATGTTCAGGAGCATAAGGCTCAGCTTTTTGTTAACATGACCTTTCATGGATGGTTGTTTGATAATAATTACACTTACTTGCCCCGAGAAGATCTGCCAAGTGTGGGCTCCAGAGAATTGTATTGACAATCATATCTAAATCTGTCCAACATATCACATGCTCAATGAAGATACCTGCTTGTGACGAGGAGAGAAATTTTTCGTTTATCTATGTAGCTAACGTCGAAGTTTATAGAAGGATTTTGTGCGCAGAGTTGGGTGAGTTTGCCACTAATCAGCTGATCCGAAATAAAGCCTGGGTTGTAATGGGAGACTTAAACCAAGCTTTACATTCTCATGGCGCTTATGATCCTGAACACCTGCAATGACAGAATTCACAGACTGTCTGAATCGTGCTGGTCTTTCAAACCTTACTTACCGTGGTAACATGTGCACTTTGTGGAATAAAAGCGACTTACGTCTAATTTCTAAAATGCTGGATAGAATTGTCGTTAACAATGACTGGTTATCCAATTATCCGAACTCAGTCTCACACTATGGAGATCCCAACTTCTTGATCATACTCCTGCCACATTGATCCTTAACTCAGAGATGGTGAGAACCAAGAAACCCTTCAAGTTTGTCCGAAATTCCTTCTGATGCCACATTTCGGGTACATTTATGTTATATCAAAGAAGCTAAAGATTGCAAAAAAACACATGAATTTGGCAACATCAACTTCTGTGGCATTGAGTTACGAACCAATGAGGCTCTATCTGCTTTTAAAATTTGCCAGCAAAATGTATAATCTAATCCCAGTGCTCTCTCTGCCTTGGATGAGAAGACTGCTCACTCCAAATGGTTTCAGTTAGCTCTAGCAGAAGAGAATTTTCACACACAGAAGTCATGGGTTACATGACTTATTTTCAAAGGGTCGCTGCTCTCAGGAGTTCAGCTAGCCACATACACTTTTTCTATGATGATGCCGATCAATTGCTTAATTATCTAGAGAGAATCCATGAACATTACACCCAATTTTTTATATATATACCATTGGAACAAATCAAACCACTGTGCTGCAGTGCTCTACAACAAATCTTCACCAGCTGCTCTAGTTCTCTTGCTCACAATCTCTGTCGCAAGCACTAGTTCTACCTGTCACTTTTCTGGATATTAAAGTCTCAGGACCAGATGGCTATCCAACTGATTTCTTTATGGCTTGTTGGGAATTTATGGGTTTTTACATTCTCCGAGCAGTCAAAGAGTACTTCTCCGTTGGGGTGATACTGAGGCAATGGAATTCAACCATTATATCTTTAATACCCAAGATAACAAATGCATCAAGAATCACTGAATTCAGGTCGATCTCTTGCTGCAATACTCTGGATAAAATCACATCCAAGTTGTTGGCAGCGAGACTAAAGTTTATTCTCTCTATTCTGATATCTCAATTATAGTCTGTCTTCTTTCCGGGAAGATTGTTAATCGAAATTGTATTATTGGCAACGGAGCTAACGCAAGGATACAATACTCACGCATCAGTCCTCGTACTATGCTATAAGTAGATCTCAAAAAGGCTTTTGACTCTATCTGTTGGGATTTTCTACTTTCAGTTATGCAGTTTCTTGGGCTCCCATCTCAGTTTTTTAATTGGTTATGGCAGTGCTTTACCACATCTTCTTTTCACTAGCAGTCAGCTACAAATTATGTATTCACTTTGAGGGTAAAAGGGAAATAAGATAAGAAGATGCTCTATCTCCCTACCTATTCATAATCACCATGGAAGTGTTGTCTAGGCTGCATTGGGTTCCATCCAAAGGCCTCTGATCCAGCTATTACCCATCTAGCGTTTGCTGATGATTGTTATCTTCTTTGATGGAAATGCTCAGTCCCTAGGCCAGATTACAGCTACTCTTGATTGCTGTTTTCAATGGTATGGACTCAACTTCAATCTTGCCAAAAGCCACCTCTTATGCGCAGGGCATAACCAGATGGTTCTTTCCCATGCGACACTTGGGACACCCTCTGATGTAAAGGAAACTTAGAAATGCAAAATGTTCTCCACTTCTTGATAAAATCTCCCAGCGGCTTAATGACTAGTCATTTGCAGGTATACTCCAATTAATCTCTAGTGTGATCTATGGCATAGTAAATTTCTGGTTTTCTGCGTTTTCGATCCCGAAAGCATGTATCTCAGAGATTGAGAGAGTTTGTAGTAGGTTCCTTTGGTCAGGAAGCATTGATAAAAGAAAAAACACAAAGCTGTTTTGGCAGACTATTTTCTCATAAAGGAAGAATGTGCCTTAGGATTACGAAATTATGCTATGTGGAATCAGAATTTTGGGCTGCGATTGATATGGTTGTTAATCACAAATGGAGGATCTTTATTGGTTTCTTGAAATAAGAAACATAGCCTAAATAACATCAACATTTGGGCTGTGCATTCAAGAGCTCACGACTCTTGGATTTGGAAGAAGTTGTTAGGGATACAACATCTTATTTACAAACATATTTCATGTGTGCTTGGTTATGGACATGATGCAAGTTTTTGGCATGACCAATAGACTTCTTTGGGCCCTCTTATACAACTCCTTGGCTTATTAGGGCCACAACAATTTGGCGTCCTTATCATAGCGACAGTAAATCAGGCTTACTCAGATTCGGGTTTGAGCTTCAGACCACCTCGATCTGATATAGCCGAGGATATTCACACCCACCTCATTGATATTGCATTGTCCGCGTTGCAAGGAAAAACACTTACCTTCTCCAGCTCCAAGGGAAGTCATATGAAACATTCTCCACTTCTTTGTTGTGGGAGATCAATCATAGAAAGGAGAACATAAAGCATTGGGTTGCATCCATATGGTTCAAGCCATACATCTAGACAAGCCTTCACGACGTGGGTTGCCAACCTTGACCGCCTGCCTCTTCATTTGAGATTAGCTGCTTGGGGAATGAATGAACCCACCTTGTGTTGTCTCTGCAACACCTATGAGGAACGAAGAGACCATTTGTTTCTACGCTATGAATACAGCTTGTGAATCTGGTTGATGATACTTACTTGCCTGGGATTCTCTCATCCAGTGGTCGAACTACTCTACCACAACAGCCTCTTCTTTGCTCAAGCGGCTGCTCTCCCAATCGTCAATAGATATGCTTTGGCGGGAATGAAATGGTCGACTGTTTTCACACCAATCCATGCCATCTAAGACTATCTTTTGTAGGATTGATAGATTAATTAGAGATAATATCCTCTCTAAACAACACAATAAGGCATTTCGATAAGTGATGTCCTTTCGGCTAGCGAGATCTTAGCCCGTTTTAGAGCAACATTATTGGTGAGTTCTTATTAGAGTTTCTTAAATATTATTAAATGATTATATATGAGAAAAAGTGAATTAAAAAAATATTTTAATAATAAAATAAGGTAAGAAACTCATCAAAGAGTTTCTTAAATAAGAAACTTTCATAGGATTTCTTAAGAATTTTTTAAATTTTTAATAATAAAATAAGTTAAGAAACCCTTAAGAAACCCTTAATAATGGTGGCCTTAGTTCGGTGTTCTCCTCCTCAGTTTCTTCTTTTTGGTTACGGAGTGGAGATTTTTACTGTACAGTAAACATTTCATCTAATGAAAATCACATTCATATCAAAAATGAAAAAATATTCATATTCATAAACACAATCGTAAGGGTTGGGTTATATCGAGATGTATTGGTTTAGTTTAGTCTAAATTAGATAGTACATACATTTCTAGTTTAATTTAGTTTACATATATACTTCTTTTTTTGTTAAAAAGTTGACATATATACTTGTACACATACATCGATTGTAAGCTTTATTTTATTCAAATTGAATAACAGAAAACATTTCATAAAGTTTGTTTATTACATTTATCAAAAAAATATTTGTTTATTATATTACAACTAACATCGAAGTTGTATAGTAATACTACAAGAATATCAATTTTTTATAGCAGAAGAGTATAACGTTTTGTAGGCAAAGTGGTATCGTTTTACTTCCGCGTTTTTTTAAATAGCGGTGTTTATTTTAAATGTTATTACATTGTGCGGTATCAATTCCACACAACACTTTTTCATGCAATTATATTTTAAATAGCATACTTTACATGAAAACGCAATAATATCTATGGCGAAAAATAATAATTCATTCCCGCAGAAAAACTTTTAGTCTCAAAAGACAAAATACTTTACGGTCTTTCCTTCGCCCTCTTCGACTCATTCTCTCACAACTCATACTTCAATCCAAAAGCTCTTTCTTTGCAAAAATTTCTTGAAAATCATCGATTCGGAACTTGTTGATTCAAACCTAGAAACTCTCTCTCACAAATTTCATAAGAGTTCTCTTACTCTCCATCATTCGAGACTGACAAATCTACTTTCTTTCTATTTTGAAGTCCTAAAATTGTAAGATTGAAGATTAATCTCGATCGATACACGGAAATTGAGCGTCTTCGCGTGCGGTTTCGTGGTATTTGTCTCCAAGTTCTTCTGAGTTCTAAATCACGTCGTATCCACTCTGGTAAAGGCGAAGGTGATAACTTTGTTTCCTTTTTGATATATGTATCATTTTGTTGATTTCGATCTAGTACATGATAAAATTAGTGACAATTTGTTTTCTCTGTTGCAGGAAGGCTTTGTTAGGCACAATTATCTAATATAGAGGTAATTTTAAGGGTTTATGTTTCCATATGATTTGTATTTGACGAGTTCTCTTCTAGTTGGTCTTTGTTTAATCAATTAATCAATAATCTTTTATAGGTCGAAATCATGTAAACAAAAGAAGCAGCAAGAACTTTAATTGTATCTCAAGTACTGATATTTCAATATGTCAAAAGTTATTTATGTGGTTTTGAAAATTTGTTTATGTGACTGTTTGGTAAATTTGTGTGTATATATTTCGTTTGCATTTGTGCAATTATTTTGGTAACATGGATAAGGCTTGGGTATTTTACCAATTGGTATCCATTGGCATCGCAAATTTCGGCCGCAAATGGCACTGTTTTCTTGTAGTGCAAAGTATGAATTTGTTTATATGTAATACATATAATTTCATACTTACGTTTGTATATATATATATATTTATGAGTTGATGTGCCGATGTTAACCTTGCACTTGTCCCTGTACCGTCTGCACAATGTATGCCATCAATCATTTGGGGACAATGTGGATCATGTAGTGATAAAGGGGATGGATCACAAGTATAAGAGGAATAAATGGTTGAGCCAACCATGGGCAAATAAGGGCTTATAAGAGTAGCGAAGCAGCAATATCTGAGGATGAGGCTTACAATTTGCTCAAGTCTGCTTTTTTGGCAAGGGAATCCATTGAAAAGTTTGAATGTCAGAAAGGAGATCAGTTTGAAAATGATGGTCAAGGAGAAGAATCCAAGTTGAGGGAAAAACCTAGAGGATGTTGAAACTCCATTGTACTCGTCATGTCTCAACTACGCCAAGGTTACTGCAATCATGGGGGGTTTACAGAATTAAGTTTAAGAGTGGAATGTCAAAAAACTATCTTGATTATCTCCTCATGCTAGTTCATGACATGCCTGCCTGAGAAAAATGTCCTCCCAGGATCGGCTGATGAGAATAAGAAATTCCTGAAGATTTTTGGTTTCCATTATGAAATCATTCATGCCTCCAGGGATAATTGTGTTATTTAAGCGGAATGAATATGAGGATATGGTTAGTTGTCCAAGATGTAATGATTCAAGATGGGTAAAGGGACAAACACAGTGGTGATGAGAAGAAAGGGATTCCAGCAAAGGTGATAAGGCATTTTCCTATCAAAGATAGATTCAAAAGGATGTTTAGATCAAAAAAGGTTTGCTGAGGAGTTGACTTGCATTTCTCAAATGCAAGTGAAGATGGTACAATGAAGGGCATTATATTGACTCATTAAAACATAGATTCAGGGTGAATGACAAGTGGCCAAAGTTTGCAGCAGCAGATAAAAACCTCATGCTAGAACTCTCTACTGATGGGATGAATCCATTTTTCCAATATATAACACCAAGTAGAATACCTGGCCGGTTTTGTTAGTGAACTAAAACCTACATTACAGGATAATTGATTTGAGAAAGAAGAGAATACAATCCTACAAAACCTAAAATGACATAAAATAAACCTACAAAAGAGAGCACATAGGAACCTACAACAAAAAACCTTAAGCGTACATATAAAACAAAACCTACAAATCAGAAACCTTAACCGACAACAAGCCAAAAACAAACCTACATAACTAGGAGAATTTAATTAAAAAAAACTTACAAAACCAAGAGAATTTAACAAAAAACCTACAAAAAAAAAACTAAACCGAGGAGAACGTAATCCAAAAGTTTTAACTTGTAAACCTACATAACATAAGACACTTAAACCTACAACAAATGAGAATAACAACCTACATCACTTGACAAGGAAACCTAAAATTTAACAGAAGATTCTCGTAGGTTTTTTTGTCTAATGATGTTGAATTTCTCATTAATGATAGTTTCGTAATTTTTTTTTTCTTTTCAAAGGAAAGAAGGGTAACACGGTATTAAAACCGCGAAAAATAGAATTGTAAGAAAAATCTTTTAGATTATTGTAATCAATTAGGGGTCACAAAAGACTAATTTAGTAATTCACCCTATATATGTAAAGTATGAATATTAATAAGCTAAGTGTACGAACCGGATCAGCTGCAATACTACAGCCTTTGGTACCACGAAGAGGAGCTTCCTCAGTTTGTCCATTCTTGACATAATTGAACTGAACATATTGAATTTCGTTCCCTCCTACTGCGGCCCGAATCTTAGTCACAACATCATGTGTGGATCCATCGTCCCATACATTGCCTCTTTTTTTCTCCTTGAGCTTCCACCTTTTGAGCCATCTTTTGCTTGTTGATTGATCAATTACTACAATAATTGAAAAACATACAATTACATTATTTCATAAACAAATTTTTAGTTATCGACCCTTTTTTTACTAATAGAGAGAGGAAAAGAGAGATGACCTTCAAAAAGAGTTGATTGTAGATAAATCAATGAAACCGTATTATAAAAAAAGTTTTTTCTTCAACATCTAATACTAATATTGATGATTTGCCATGAGATCCTACTGAAAGAAAAGAAATAACAGACTATCATCCAAATCAAATAGATGAGGTAAGACACAAATATCTAGCTAGGAGTCCATGTCAACCATGTGGCCATGCTCTTAAAAAAAATTTAGATTGGAAATGCATTGAGACGATTTAATCCATCTTGGTTTGAGTTACAGGGTACTTGATGAATTAAGGTCAGTCTATCGTTTATGATCTATCTAAACAAGATAATGTGGTGTTCCATTAATGCTGCTTCATTTTTTTGTTGAGACAATGATTACCTTTTCGTGGTCATGATGAGTCAGAGGAGTTTGCTAATAGAGGTCAGTTCTTATAGCTCGTGAAATACACAGGAACACAATGATGCTTTATGCAAGGTCGTTTTAAATAGGATGGATTAGCAAACTAACTATAAATGTTCAATTAATCAAGAAACTAATTATAGATTTTTTGTAAATTAAGAAACTAACAATGGATCCCACCACCAAAATAGTAATCAGATCGAAATACCCCTATTATCCACATGTACATGATAGACATATTAGTAAACACGTAGATATGTAATTAAAACACGTGTAAATGTAAGTTACATGTTAGACATGTAAGTTACATGTCAGAAATGTAAGAACAAGTAATTATGTACATTACACATGTTAGACATGTAATTATGTACATCAGATACATGAAAAAATACCTAATGTTACATAATAAAACAATGTAATGGCTATATAACAATTATGTTCACTTGTAAAATTTTAAACTAAGAAGTACAAATAGTAGTACACCTATTATATTAATAGTAGTACACCAATAACAATAATAGTAAATGAAACATGTTTGTTAGCAGTATAATTTTAGTTATGCAATAACAATATTTATAGAATGATGCGTACGTACTACACCTATAACAATAGTTGCACACCTATAAAAATAACATTTTAGTAAAAAAAAAGTGAACACTACTTACTCAAATTTTCCTTTTAAATAATGGTTCAAGAAATAACCATATGGTTTCTCCAATGGTTCAAAAAGATATTGTTCATGTTTGTGGTGAGGAAGTATTGAAATTATATATATAAAAAGCAGGGTTGTCTCTTCTGGGGCTGACACATCAGCATGACACATAATCTAAAAAACACCAATTAAATTGCTTGATTAATCCAACTCATCAAAAAACTAACTTCCCTTTCCACTATTTAACCTTCAAGTAACCATTACTCTTCACGAATCTAACCACAACTCTATCCATAACCTACAGGAATTTCCAACACATGTTAGCTGATACGTTTTTACTCTTATGTCTCTTTTGAAACCATTGATATGTATGGTCGTTCTGTCTTATTTATATGCAGAGGTTGTCATGTACTGTTATATCACAAAGCATATCTGAAGTCTGGTACTGTGATGTTTAATACGTTCTTGTTTTTCAATCTCAAAGTTTTACTAATGTTTGTAACTAAATCGGGTCATTTTGTATTATCTCTTCTATTATCAACAATAATTATGCTTTGTGTTCAAACAGATGTCACGCTTTTATGTTCTGTTACAAATAAGTTCATATAAGTAGAGGTTTCAGTTCAGTTTTACCTTTGTTTCAGAAGGCTGGAGTACTTTACGACACATGTTTGTCACAGTCTAATTATCTTTCTTTTTCTCCTTCAACGATGGTCTATTGTATCGTCTTGTTCTGAATTTGGGTGATGTATACAAAAATCATTGAACATAGTCTTAAGTATTAGATGACTTGGATTTATAAAATAATTTCATTGGTTACTTTACTTAAAAGATACGTGATGTTGAAACTTAAAAATGATGAGTTGTCAACACTACTTAACCTTCAAGTAACCAATACTCTTCACAAGACATTAAAATACAATAATTCAATTATTCTACATTAAAAAACATTAACTCACTTCAACTATTAACTTAAATCACTATATACATTTCTCTCTTATTACTATGGAGTCATTCTTATAATTAAATTTAAGGTAAAAACACAATAAATTTCATTTGGAATTCCAAAAGTTTCAATGTTAAGGTTGAAATGTATTGAATTCTGTTAATCCATTCACCTTTGTACAAATAAGAAAGTATAACGTTTAATTGTTTCTCTTCCTACACTTACAACTACAAGAAAATAATTAACACATATCTTAATTACTATGAACACACAATTAAAACATCCAATGACTACTCAACTCTCCCAACTCATATCTATATAATCGTACATGACAACAACTTGTTCTATCTCCAGTAATTCATCCTAAATTACTATCATATGGCTTCTCAAACACCAAATTCCTCTGCTCTCATTCCAAAAAAACATACCTCTCACTAAACTTGTTGTGGGGAAAACAATGCAGCATGTCATGGTCCGCATTTTACGTATGTGGGAGGCACGAAACCCCAAACAGAACAGAGTTCTCATCAGCCTTGATTTCATACTATTGGATGAAAAGGTATGAAAGTCGTCTATTATGGGTTCACTTTTGATAAAAAGGATGTAACCAACATCTCCACTAACATAAAACTCTACCAATGGTTCTTACATACAACAAAAAATCAAAGTAACTATGTGCTATACCTGCTTAACGTTTTCTTTTAACATAAAATGTGCTAATATAGTTTTTCTATGTTTCAACTAATATACTTAATGTACAAATGTCATTCCCATCGATGTTCAGTACTTTACACATCCTTTTCGCTTATCCATACATATTCAGGAAACCGTAATGCAAGGGTCTATCTACCACCGTCGCATGGAGAAATTCAAAAAACTAGCTCGAAGAAGGCAACGTTTATATACTTAACAATTTTAAGGTTGTCCCCACTTATTCTCACTACAAGATTACAGATCATCAACATTCAATTGTACTCAATGGTACAGGATGAGTTAAGTTACAATAAAGATGAAGAAAGAGCTAACCACATTCAATTGTTGTCCAAACTAAATGAAGAGCAACTTGCCATTTACAAAGCAGTCATGGATTCAATCATCAACTGCAAAGGAAGACTATTTTTCGTTAATGGCCCAGGTGGTACTGGAAAACCCTATATTTATAGGACAATAATTTCCAAACTCCGATCCGAAAAACGTATAGTCATCCCTGTTGCAACTTCAGGTATAGCCGCAACACTTCTACTAGGAGGAAGAACTGCTCATTCTCGATTTAAAATACCAATAGATCTCCATGAAGACTCGATGTGTGATATCAAACCAAGAACAATGCTCGCAAATTGGTTGAGACAGTAGATCTAATCATATGGGATGAAGCACCAATGACACATCATCACACTTTTGAAGCATTAGATCGCACATTAAGAGATATCATGAGTTTTACCGACCCAGATGCAGAAGCAAAACTATTTTGGGGGAAAGACAATTTTGTTAGGTGGAGATTTCAGACAAATATTACCAGTCATCTCACAAGGAAGCAGACAAGATACAATTCTCGCAACACTTAATAGATCTTACATTTAGCAAAGTTGTTACGTTGCCACTCTTACCAAAAACATGAGAATGAAGCAAGACGAAAAAAACTTTGCTGCATGGATTTTACAAGTTGGGAATGGCGAGGCTAAAAGTGTCAATACTCTGAACGAAGCTTCTCTAGAAAATTACTACATAGAGATCGAAGACACATTACTCTTGGAAAAAGGAGAAAACTCAATGAGAGAAATGCAGGAAGCAACATTCCCAAATCTCAAAAACTCTTTCCAAAACTGTGTATATCTGCGAGGTTGTGCCATCCTAACACCAAGGAATGAAACTATTGATAAGCTAAATGATTTCTTCTTAGTAAAAGTTGTAGGTGACATGAAAGAGTATCTTAGTGCTGACAGTATCGTTGATGATGATGACCTTGATGGAGTTAACCTTGTATACATTACAGAGTACCTAAATGCACTCAAGTGTTCAGGATTACCAAATCATCACCTACCTTTGAAGCAGTATGCCCCAATCATATTGTTATGAAACATAAACCAAAAGCAAGGTTTATGCAACGGGACTAGACTACTTGTTACTCGTTTACGTAAAAAGGTACTTGAAGCAGAGGTACTAACCGGTACCAATGTCAAGAAAAAAGGTGCTCTATACCAAGGATCATCATGACAACGCCAAATACAAATTGTCCATACAAAATGCGAAGACGACAATTCCCTATTAGAGTTTGTTATGCAATGACAATAAACAAAAGTCAAGGCCAAAGTTTACAAACTGTGGGTATCTATCTACCCAAGCATGTATTCAGTCATGGCCAACTCTATGTTGTTTTATCTCGCGTCACATCAACAGAAGGGCTACGAATTTGGAGTGCCACCACACAAAAAGAAAACAAATCAGTCATTAAAAATGTCGTATACAAAGAGATTTTCAACAATCTTCACTATCATGCCACAAGTTATTTCATATACAATAAATACCCATATTGATGTACGTAAGACTTCAATGCTGTAATTTCAGTGTTTCTATATTGTACAGAAAGGAACCAAGAAGAACAAGTTCAACCACTTCAACATGGCCAATATTCATCAAAGTAGTCTCGACTGTTGACAAAATATTCAGCCGAAATATTGTTCATCAATATTTAAAACATTTGTTTCTCTTTCCGTAATAAACCTCTCATAGTTCTCCCAAAATAAAAGAAAAATTGCAACAAAATGACATAAATTAAAAAGGATCTCGCCGCGTAGCGCGGGCACTCACCTAGTTTATTATAAAAGAAATTGATCATGGTGTATTTGGTTTGTTGTTTGATGAGTCTGCCGATGCTTCTCACAAAGAACAAACAATGATTTTTTTGATATGTTGATAAGAGTGGGACAATGAAAGAAAGATTTATTGGAGTTGTTCATGTTAAAGACATATCTTTTGTATGTCTGAAATTTGCTATTGATGATTTGTTTGTCAAATAAGGATTAAGTTTAAGAAAGTTGAGAGGATAAAGCTATGATAGAGTAAGCAATATGAAAGGTGAATTTAATAGGCTGAGATCATTGGTTGTTAGAGAAAATAAAATAGCATATTATGACCATTGTTTTGCTCATGACCTTCAAGTACTGGTAGTGGTAATCACAAATAAGCAGTTTGATATTGGAGATGGTTTTGACATGGTTTTTAATTTGTTAAATATTGTTGGAGCTTCTTGCAAATGACAATATATGATTCGAGAAAGTTATCAGAAAAAGTGCAAGAACGGATGTGATTCAAATCACACTCGATGTGGTTCTTATTATAGAAGTGCATTGATGTGATTGGTTTGAGTTGTTTTATACTATTGTTGAAGTTCTTGGGTATATCCAAAATGAAGGCTTAGAAGGCTCCAAAAAAACACAATGCATTTAGTCTTGTAAAGTTTTTTTATATGTTTGATTGTGTGTTTTATATGCAGCTAATGCTTCTTATTTTATGACTAACTGATAAACTATCCATGGTTTTGCAAAGAAAATATCAAAATATTTTAAATGTCATGTCACTAGTGGACTCAACTAAGAGAGAGAGTTACAGAGACTTACAGATGATGGATGAGATTCGCTCTTTTTGCAGGAAATATAATGTTGCAATGATTATCCTAGAATAAGACGTTGTTGATCCAAAGAAACCAAGAAGAAGAACCAACAAAACAGATGTCTTACAATGTTGTTGTCTAGTGAGAAAAAGGGAGAGGAACCCAATGAAGATGCTATGGTGTGTCGATGACAGAATGACGAAAAAGACATATGAGAATGGAAAGTATGAAATGAAGAACTCCTTTCTAACAGTGTTGAGCCAAGAAGTGCTAAAACATTAAAACTGATAAGGGCAAAGTATCTTATAGTTCTAGTCATGACCCATTAAATAGTGTGTCAAGAAGGCGTGCCTCCTCAAAAAAGAGAAAACGAAAAGAGTCCCAATTTGTATGATGCGGTGTGGGTCTCCACACAAATCAAATTTTACATTAGCTTGGATCTTACGATAACCGAGTTTTGACCAGGTCTTTAGTAGAGGACTAAAACATGATATCACTAATTAAGTATTAGAGGGTGTTATTTGATCAAAAAATTTATCAACTTTTAAGGATATAAAAAACAATAAAGACTTTGAAAGGTTTAGAGGGATGTTATTTGATCAAAACTTTTAATAATTTTTAAGGATATAAACACTAATAAAGCCCTTGAAAAATTTTATATGTTTTTATAGATTGTGAAAGATTGTTTAATGATTTATATAGAATTTTACCCAAGATTTGTCGAAAGTTTTCCAGATTTTTTATTACCTTTGAAAATTTTCATTGATTTTTATATCCATAACTTGATGCAAAATATTTTTAAGATATCACGTAATATTTTTATATCATAATTTTATTGATTTTTTTCTTCTATAAATTGTCTTCGACAAAAGAGGTAAAGCACACCAACATTTTTTTCTAAAGTATGTTCTATTTTTCAGTCTCTAAACGTTAAACAACAAAATAAAAGCACAATGACGAAAATCCAGAAACGTTTTTTTCCCATTTCATACGTAACTTTTGTCATAGTAATAGAGCAGCTATGAGCTTTGAGATGATTCATGCTCTATATATCACACGTAGCTTAGTTGTCTTCTAGTATTTCATTTGTTTGTTAAACTATTGTAATGGATTAAGTTCCAATACATAATAATATAAAGACTTGATCATAGTTTCTTTTAAAGGATGAGTTCTTCGTTTGGTTTGCAGAAGTGTTTAGATTTCTTAAACCTTTTTGTCAGATATTACTTGATTGGTAGTGTGTGTTTTGTTTTCTTCCCCAATTTTATTTTTATTTCCTTTTCTCCCTAAATGGACTTCTTGTTTCAGTTGTTGAGTGGATCAAAGCTCTCTTAGTTCTCTTCTTAAAATTATCCATGGAAAGTGAAAGAGAAAAATAGTGGAGCTCTATGTTCCGTTTGTTCTAGAGATAGGAAAATAGAATAATGGTTGTAAATGATTTTAAGAAATATCTAATCAAGATACAATAAAATTATATTTTGTAAGAAATATATAAAATCACTAAATTAATAACACTATATTTTAATTCAATGATAATCACTAAAAAATACATACAGTTTACAACTCTGAATTTCGTCTCTAATTCGTTGTAAACGGAGTTAACAACAAATTAGGGACAAATTCTATTTTTATCGTGTGACTCTCGGGACATCTTGGACGGATTAATATGGGAAATTTGTTTAGTCAAAAGAATAAGAGATATATAAGTTATGATGAACTAAATATTAAAATTAAATACTTAATAATGTGTACATGCTTATAAATTGCGTTGATTTAAGGAGTACTTAATTCCACAGGAGTACCATCACGGGATTCGTGAGAAAACTGAGTCTGATGCTCCTGAACCGCAGCTTCAACCTGTCTGTATAGCCTCTCACATCGAGGATCAATAAAAACTCCGGACTTATTCCTATGAGTAGTTGCGTACAAATGTGGAAGAGAAGGATTATGTCCTGTATTTTTAGTCTAAAAAAAGTAAAACTTAGTTAAATATTGAATAAGTTGTAAGAGAAATAAACTAAATATATATTTTTTTTTAAATAACTTAGTATCTGTATAGCTAATCCGCCTAAAGGCATTTGTCTTGCAGTGTGAGGTATAGCGACCGACAAACTATCTGGACCAACCATTTTCCGAGAAACGGAACACTGAGCAACTCTCTTCACTGAGTTGGGGTCTACCCAATAATTCTTCAACCCCTACCAAACTGCGTTGGTCATAAAGCTATATTTCCCGTCATCTCCTTTGACCTCCCTATATGTCTTCCAGTCAGAGACAATGTTACAAAGCCGCTTCATGATTTTTTTGGTTGATCTCATGCTTGGCTGTCTCATTGATGGAGACGTCCCAGTTCCAATATTGCTAGTAAAAAAGAATATACTCTTTTTATGCTAATTATGATGTTATCCATAATAGTCCGACATAATACTAGGAAACATGCCAATTACCTCCTCGAGGAACAGTTGCTAAAGCACCGTAATAATCAATGTTTGCTTCAATTTCTTTCC
>JAKUCM010006807.1:0-19827 GCA_023374145.1 Lepidium sativum | reverse complement strand
CTCGAGTCTCACTTCCATGAGACTCACTTTTCATACACAGCAGACTTCTTAGAGCCTCTTCCAAAGCCATCACCCGATGGTTTTGCCTTTAACACCTTAAGGAGATGTTCATTGATCAAGTTCTATTGTGATATGGCTTCCTCAAGCCTACGAAGCTCTCATCTGTCATGGCATGCTCTATACTTTTCTCATCCAGTCTTGCAAGTCGTTCAGACGTGTTGATTTGGTCAAATCTTATCACGTCAAAAGCATTCTTCATGGACTGAAGAATTTCTAATATCATGGTCTTCTCCTCTCCTTGTTTGTTTGCCTCAAACTCCTTTCTTCATTTCTTCTCCAATATTTTGTTTTTTTTTCTTTTTCGTCATTTTCTTTCTCTTTTTCCCTGGCCATCTTCTGAAATTCGGCCAAAGTCATATTGGGTTGTAACTCTAAAGTCTCCTTTGCCTTTGGACTATCATGAGACTTTTTCTTATCAATATATTTCTTCTTCTCTGTCACATTCAACTTTGACTTTGCCTTCTTTGTGCTTAGGAGCTCATGTTACTGCTCATCGGCCTTCCAGTTTGTAAGTTTTAGAAGCCGAGATAGCCCAAAACATCTCATCTAATGTCCCATCGAGAATGTCTCGGATCTTCTATAAATTCTAGGATCCCAAGCATCTCCAGGCCACTCAGGGTATATGTCATCGTAAAGCTTTTGGAGAAGGTGCACCACATGAACCTACAAATTTGGAAAGCAATGTAAGACTTGAAAGATATACTATATCTACCAAACTCTACCAGAATCTGCCAAAGTTTACCATAGCTCTACCACACGTCAACCAAAGTTTACCATAGCTCTACCACACATCAACTAAAGTTTACCACAGCTCTACCACACATCAACCAAATTCTACCATAGTTTTTCCAACACCTATAAAAATCTACCAAAGTCCACCGAGACTCTACCACACACCAAATAAAATTCTACCAAGATCTACCAATTGGGAAAGCTTACCTTGTTGTCGCTGGATGTTTTCTTATCAGCTTTAAAGACGTGCTCCATATCTATACCACAGCAAGTGTGTGACGTCCACTACATAAGTGGAATCAGTCCATCTCTTCTACTTCCACACATTATTCCTAGATGTGGGATATACTCAAACACATATTAGGAGCAAATGCACAAAGCCATGCAGATTCAACATTGAATATGTCGGTGATGCTTGAGAGACCGAGTTGAGAAGGGATTGAAGAAACTGCCTCTCAAATTTTTCCATTTTCTTACTCACTAAATAGTTAACTTTCTAATTAACCTTATTTAACAGATATTTTTCCTATCACAATAGAAAACAATATAAAAAGCAACTTCAATATAAAATGATGCAATTACTAAACTATCTGAAGTAGCTGACAAGTTACTTTATACACATATATATGTGCTGAATTTGATTAAATTTATTTTAGCAAAATAATATTTGCTTTATACTTAAATTACTTAAAAATATTATTAATTTAGTACTATAATAAAAAATTACTTTTAGATTTTATTTATAATTTTTATTGAATAATTTTGTGTTAGTTTTGAATTTATATTTAAGCATAATTCATTTTTGATAAATTCATAGGAAAAATCAAATAATCTATTTTAGTTTTATTTTGTATGTTTGTATGATTTGTGCAATTTTTATATGATCTTTATGATCTGCATAGGGTCTGAATGTTTTCCAGACTAAATGCAGATTATTTGTAATCTGGGATTATACGCGATTAACCTTACAATTAAATAGTTAGTTACATATGAAAATACAATAGAAAAGAGGATATGCACTCTTGTGCTCTTTTACACTTGATATGTAACCTTTTATATTTTTTATTTTCTGTTTATGTGTACCTAAAAAAATAGATTTCTGAAATATTTCCATTAATTCCTATAAAAACATGTACATAATTTTATCTTTTATGCTACCTATTAACTGATGAATGTAGAATAACAAAATATAAATAATTTGAAAGATTTGAAAGAACAAAATGGAACAAATAGTTGTAATTTTGATGAAAGAATATAAAGGAATGTTAAAGCTTACTAATATAATGTATAGCTTTCATGGAACTAAAGTTACTTTTTGATTTTTTTATAATTCTTACGATAAATTAGTTCTAGTTATTCTTTTCTCATTTACTAAAAGAAATTGTGATTATTATGATTTTGTTTTTGCCAACAAACATAAATCATAAAGTTAATATTATTTGTGTGGTTAAAAATATTTGATGTGATGTTCTAAAAGAATGTCTAAATCTTATTTTAAATTCTATATTTAGAGGAAAAATGTTCCAGTGGTACTCTATTTCTTGCACTAAAATTAGATATTTCTATTTTTTCTCCAAATTTGGAGGACTCTATTTCTTCTTCTATTATTTAGAGTATGATTTTTAATTTATAGAATGATCATTTAATTTATAATGTACTATTATTTTATACCTAAAACAAAATTATATGATCAAATATATATACTTCAAATTTTTTATTATTTTACTAAAACTAACTTAGTTATTAAGAATTGTGATATTTAGTAAAACATATTAAATAATAGTTATTATATAGTTAAAATAATTAAATAGTACTTAAATTTCATACAATAAGAATTATTATTTGTTTTATATTATGTAATGAAACTTTATATTAAATTAATTATGATTTTACTAAATTTGTTACTAACTATTTAATATAAGTGGGTAAAATATGTAGATTTGAAAAGTAAAAAGACATCTTAGAAATTAATAAATTCATATAGAATAAAAAATAAAATTAACTATTAGAGCAAATATATCTCTATTTTTAGAAGAAAGAATAGAGCGAACCATTGGAGATGGACTAATCCTATAATTTAAATTATAAAACTAATTTATAATTTTTTTGTTGCATAAACAATTAAAAATAGTGTTGTCAAAAAAAAATATTATAAATAGTATGTGATTTAAACTTTGGCACTCAAATAACTGACATGGGCGTTACAGAAATATGAGAGAATCTCTTATGATAAACATAAGATAAAATATTGTAAATTTGTTATGGAAAAATCAAAATACTCCATGATTTGTATGATCAACATGATCTGCATGATTTGCACATCTTCTTTATAATCTGCATAATTTGCATCATCTGTATTTTTTAATTTGCATTCACCATTTAAAGCTATAATTTGCATGACATGCATGATCTGTTTTTTTTTTTGCATTCATCATTCGAAACTAGGCTTTGAATGGTTGGTAACCCATCTGTTGATTAAATGCAGATGGGGTCATCTATAATTTTAATTCATACTCAAATTATAATAAAATATTATATGATCTGCAAACATATCAGAGAAAAGAGAAGAAGAATGCATGTATCATTTTCTTCATGACGCCTCTATCTTCATTCTTTTTCCTTTTGTCTTTTTTTATTTACTTAACTGATAGGTTCATTTTGTTGTATTATTATTGGTCAAAAACAAGATTTATACAATAAAGCTTGTTTAATAAATGGTTCTCAGTTTTACAACAAAATAAAAAAATATAGACATGACATTTTTCTTTAAATCATTTCTTTTAAAATATTTTTATTTTGGGATTTCAAATAACTACCACAAGTCAAATATGTGTCCGTGTATATATGTATCTGTGCATTGAGTTTGGTTTCTACATTTACCAATATAATTTTAAAAGCCACGATAGAGTTTACTTATGATTAAATTATTTTAACAATATAACAGTTTACTTTTGCTTAAATTATATTAACAATGTAATAGTTTACTTTTTGTTTAAATTATTTTATTAAAAAATAATTTACTTCACCAGTACGTGTAATTATAATTATATTAAATTTATCAAAAATATTTAAAATACAAAAAAATTAGAATTATAATATTTAAAATATATTTTTAGTGTGATATGTAGTAAAAGTGGTTGAAAATGAAAACATATTTTAGTGCTAAAATTATACCAAATATAATGTAATTTGAATAATAATTAGATATTATGGTTGAAGATGTCCTTACAAGTATGAACCACAATAGTTATATATACATACGTCTATACTTATATACTATAATATTAGTGGTATATTTATATAGGAAGAAAATAGAATTGTATTGAACAATTTTTTTATGCTATTGATTATTTTAAATTAGAATAATTTTATGTTAGTTTTGGATTTATGTTTAAACATATTTTATTTTTGATAAATCTAAGGAAAAATCAAAATACTCTATTTTAACTTTTATTTTGTAAGTTTTGCATAATTTTTATATATTCTGTGTGATCTGCATAATCAGTATTTATTTATTTACACTCACCATTCCAAAATATTAGGGGTTTGAATGTTTTGCAGTAAAGTTGTAGATTTTATGCAAATGGGTAATCTAATTTTTTCGTGAAGCCATTCATACATTTTATTCCATATAAGAAAATAATTAAATAAATTGTTGAAGATTAGAGAATAAAGAAAACACTCATCTCATATCTACCAGATTTGCATTTTTAAACATACTTTTTAATTTAAAATCAAATTTTCTAGATCTATACCACTTAAATAGTTATTGTTATTGTATACAATATAAAATATATAACATTTAAATTCTGATAAATGTTTGGGAAAATCAAAAATCTTAGACTCAAAAATTCAAAATTATCAATTTCGATCTGAACATGTATAATAGATACAAAATTAACTTCCAAACTTTATAGATAACACAATTTGATATCACTACAACTACAACAAAATCTACAAGTATAACTATAAAAATTAGAAGCAAAATGGCCTAGAAAGAAACATTAAGTTGTTGTAATAAGTGAAAAAAAAATGCATATTTGGATGTACAGATAAAGTAGATATCTTTTTTTTGATATGTTTGCAGATAATAGAATATTTTATTAGTAACATAAAATTTTTGTTAATTTTTTACTAGTTAATTAGTCTTAGGATCTATCTTATTTAACTCTTACTCGACTAAAAAGAGAGGTATTTATTACTTGAGCCCTTGTTGTGAGAGGTCCAAGGTAATTTTTTACTCTTATAAAAAAGGGAACTCGACTGAAAGGGGAGGAGAAAAAGAAGCCTCCATAGGGGGTGCCGACTCCTATGACTACTCAATCGATTAGCATAAATCATGCCAGAAACAAAATTAACACATCCTCATGCTTTTCAATGACAACATTTGTTGTGTCCACTTCTTTGTAATGAACGGGTTGCTTGCTTTCTCCATAGAAATACATCCTTAAAACCGATGTTGATCGATAGTAAATATCATAAGAAATATTTGCCACATAGCCTCACATGCAGAAACATACATGAGAAAATAAAGTACACAAATTGTTCAATTGGTGTAGGAAAATTCAATGGATATCAACTTTAGAAAATAAATTTATACAAAAATAAAAAAATTGGCATATATCGAACAAGTCTTTTACTTCATTTCTTCTTATTAATGTTAAACTAAAAGAGTTAAATAGCTGGAGTATAAGACAAGCTTCAGTTGGAGTGCTAAACAAGGAACCGAGTAAAAGGAAGGGTCTAACTACAAAGAAGAACTTGGTTAGCATTGTTGGAAAGGAACTAAGTCACATGTGTGGTAACTTGGCTCAGAAAAGTCACATGTGACTCCTTGAAGACCGTTGGCACATATTGGGAAAAGTCTTCCCTTCCCTTTTGTTATGGCAGATTTGGTTTGTACCCATTTCGGGTAAGTTTTGTCTTTAGTGTTTGGACTGTATAAAAGAGTGTAATGTGTATGTATAGGTAGGGTTTTCGTGTGCTCTTACTATATATATGTTGTAAACAACATTTGTAAAGCTTAAGAAATGAGAAGACTCTTCTTCCAACTCTCTCTTTCTCAATTCTCAATCAGATTCTCTTCTTCTCTAATCACATACTATTGAGAATTTTCACATGGTATCAGAGCATAAGATCTCTTATGACTCATTTAATCCGCTGAAACTCTCTAATTCTCTTATCTAATCTGCTGAAACTTTCTCTCTCTTCTTGAAACTCCATTGTTTGAAAGCTCCATCTTTCTGTCCAAATCTCTCTGTTTCTTTCCTCTGTGTCAAACCTGATGGATAACTTAAAGCTTGTTGGTATTCATGTCACTCTCAAGGGAGTGAACTACTTGTTATGGTCTAGAACCATAAAATCTGTGTTGTGTGGTCGTGGACTTTGGGCTCATGTTGAAGGAGGAGCTCCAAAGAGGATGGCTAGGTCTGTTGAAAAAGAAAAGAAAGGTGAAGCTAGTGGAGTTGTGGCTGTAGAGGATGAGGACGCTAAGTGGTACCAAGATGACCAAGTAGCTCTTGTTATCATGCAAAGCTCTCTTGACCCAGCAATCCATGAAGCTTATTCCTACTGTGAGAGTGCTAAGCAATTATGGGACACTCTCAAGAAGGTTTATGGCAACCTATCAAACCTCAGCCGTGTGTATGAGGTGAAGAAAGCTATCAATGATCTCAGCCAAGAAGATATGGAGTTCACTCAATGGTTTGGGAAGTATAGATCTCTTTGGGCTGAGCTTGACATGCTAAGACCCCCAACGGTGGACCCAACGGTGTTAGGTGAAAGACTTGAGCAAGACAAGGTCTTTGGTCTTATGATGAACCTAAACCCAGCCTATGGTGACCTAGTTAGGCATCTTTTGAGGCAAGACAAGCTGCCAAGCTTGGAGGAAGTGTGTGGATCCATTCAAAGAGAACAAGGTTCAAGAAGTCTTCTTGGTGGTAAGGGGGAGCTTACTATGGCTAACAAAGCTTCATACCGACCAGAGGAGAAGAAGGTGTGGATATGTGACCATTGCAAGAAGAAAGGTCACTCTAAGGACCGCTGTTGGATACTTCATCCCCACCTCAAGCAAAACAGATGGGAAAAGGCAAAAGCGAATCTTGCAACTGAAGGAATGGAGGCTCAAACCATCACAGCAGCCAGCACATCATCTCAAATGGTTGAAGGAAAGGCTATGACTGTAAACCACAATGAATATGTGAAGAAATCAGACCTTGAAGAGCTCATCAAATCCATCAATGCACTCAAAGATTCTGGTATCTCTTATCATGCTTCAAAATTTTCGGATCAAATTGTGGTAGATTCTGGTGCATCTCATAATATGATTAAGAACCCTAGGTTGATTAGCAATTTGAAACCAGCCTTAGGGAATGTGATTATTGCTGATGGTAAAAGAGTTCCTATTAGAGGCATTGGTGATTTAAAATTGTTTGATAAGAGCTCTAAAGCCCTTTACATGCCATCATTTACCTCAAATTTGTTGAGTGTAAGCAAGACTGTTAGTGATCTTAATTGTAGAGCTATATTTGAGCCTAACAAAGTTTGTTTTCAGGATATTAAGAGTGGCAAAGTCCTTGGAGAAGGTGTCACCAAAAATGGATTATATCTCCTTGAAGATGTGGAGAAAGATCCGAATTTATCTTTACCTTTATCTTGCTTATCTAGTTCTTGTAGTAATGATGAGAATGTTTTATGGCATGCTAGACTTGGTCATCCTCATTCACGTGCTTTAGGATTGTTATTGCCTAGTATTTCCTTTAAAAATGATGATTGTGAGGCTTGTATACTTGGTAAACATTGTAGATCGGTGTTTCCCAAGTCCTCAACCGTTTATGAACATTGTTTTGAATTAATTCACTCAGATGTGTGGTCTTCTCCTTGTCAGTCTAGAGAAAACCATAAGTATTTTGTCACCTTTATAGATGAGAAATCCAAGTACACTTGGTTAACTTTGTTACCTTCAAAAGATAGGGTGCTAGAGGCCTTTACCAATTTCCAAACCTATGTGACTAACCATTATAATGCAAAGATTAAAATCATAAGAACAGATAATGGAGGTGAATACACAAGCAACTCATTCAAACAACTTGTAGCCAAACTCGGAATAATGCATCAAACAAGCTGCCCGTACACCCCTCAACAAAATGGTGTAGCTGAAAGGAAGAATAGACACCTTATGGAGGTTGCTAGAGCCATGATGTTCCACACTAATGTCCCAAAACGTTTTTGGAGTGATGCGGTGATGACAGCTTGTTACGTGATTAATCGACTTCCTACCAAAGTGTTAAAGGATGTCTCTCCATTTGAGGTACTAACTCAAACAAAACCATCAATTAATCATTTACGTGTGTTTGGTTGTGTTGGCTTTGTTTTGGTACCAGGAGATCAAAGAAACAAGTTAGAGGCTAAAAGTACTAAAGGAGTGTTTGTTGGATACTCGACAACTCAAAAAGGATATAAGTGTTACATCCCAGAGACGAGGAGGGTGCTTGTATCTCGGGATGTGAAGTTTATAGAGACAAAGGGGTACTATGACGTAAAGAATTGGTCAGAGTTACAAGGACTATCTGAAAATGCTCAATCAGGTCCCTCAAGTCGTGCCACTTCCTTGCGAAACATTTTGGAGAAGATTGGAGTGGTGGCTGCCAATCCTCCTCAATCCACATCCCATGATGCCACGCCTCGACAACATCACTCATCTGTTGACGGTCGAATCCACCATAGGACTGATGATGGTCCAAGTACACTTGCCAACAATAACCCGAGTGTTGATAACCATGTGACTATAAACCAATATGAGGAGGACTCAAACAGTGTTCCGATAAATGAGGAGGAGTCAGCACCCTTGGGAGAAAACCATGCAGAGGCAGAATCAAGTGCTAATGAACCACCAAACCAACTTCTAAGGCGTAGCACAAGAGTGAGGAAGAATCCATCCAATTGGGTTAACACACGTGTGTACTATAACAACAAGGCAGTAGCTCATCCAACACAAGTTATGTGCACCTTAGCCCACGTTCCAATAGCTCATCAAGCTTTTACCAGCAAGATTGATCAACACTTCATCCCTAATACCTATGAAGAAGCCAAGGAGCACAAGGTTTGGAGAGATGCTGTGGATAATGAGCATGGAGCAATGGAGAGGAATCACACTTGGGACGAATCTGAACTTCCAAAAGGGAAGAAGGCTGTAACGTCAAGATGGCTTTTCACCATTAAATACAAAAGTAATGGAGAAATTGAACGCCACAAATCAAGACTTGTAGCGAGGGGGTTTACTCAAACCTATGGAGAAGACTACCACGACACATTTGCTCCGGTTGCCAAACTCCATACGGTACGTGTAGTGTTGTCTTTAGCTACTAATCTTGATTGGGAATTGTGGCAGATGGATGTCAAGAATGCATTCCTACAAGGAGAACTGGAGGATGAGGTATACATGCATCCTCCACCGGGATTGGAGCACATTGTGGCACCAGGAAATGTCTTAAGGCTTCGGAAAGCTATCTATGGTCTTAAACAATCTCCTAGAGCTTGGTATCATAAGTTGAGTCAAACCTTACGTGACCATGGATTTAGGAAGTCTGAGGCAGACCACACCCTCTTCACACTACAAGGTAAGGATGGAATTGTTGTTGTCCTTGTGTATGTGGATGATATCATCATCACCGGGAGTGACAAAACGGGTATCAAAGGTATCAAAACACACCTTCATTCTGTTTTTGACATTAAGGATTTGGGCGAAATGAAGTACTTTCTTGGCATTGAAGTGTGCCGATCGAAGGAAGGCCTCTTCTTGTCTCAAAGGAAGTACACATTTGATCTTTTGAATGAGTGTGATGTAGGTACAAGGATTGCAAAGACACCACTTGAGGATTCCTACAAAGCAACGTGCAAGGGGGAGAAAGATGATGAACCATTTGAAGATGTACATCTATACAGGAAAATGGTTGGTAAGTTGATTTATCTTACTATAACTAGACCGGATTTGTGTTTTGCAGTGAACCGAGTAAGTCAACATATGCAAGCACCGAAGAAGTGCCATTGGGAAATGGTGGATCGCATCTTGAGATATCTCAAAGGAACTTCAGAGCAAGGCATATGGATGGGAAGAAATGACAACACAACTCTTGTTGGATACTGTGATGCGGATTGGGCTGGAGATAGGCAAGACCGCAAGTCTACCACCGGATATTGCACGTTCCTTGGAGGCAATTTAGTCACTTGGAAGAGCAAGAAGCAGAAGGTGCTGTCATGCTCAAGTGCCGAGGCTGAATATAGAGCTATGAGGAAGCTCACAGATGAACTTATATGGCTAAAGGCGTTGCTCAAAGATTTGGGGATTGAGACTCAAGAACCAATCACAATGCATTGTGATAATCAAGCTGCCATTCACATTGCCTCTAACTCAGTCTTCCATGAAAGAACAAAGCATATAGAGGTTGATTGCCACAAGGTTCGAGAAAAGGTGGAGCAAGGAGTGATCTTGCCATGTTACACAAGGAGCTCAGATCAATTGGCTGACATTTTCACTAAGGCTGCAAGCTCAAAGGTGTGTGAGTTTGTATATGAGAAGCTTGGACTAATTAATTTGTCCAAGGCGTAACAATGAACCATACTCTTTTTCCCTTAGTTGGTTTTGTCCCAAAAAGGGTTTTCCACTAAGGTTTTTAACGAGGTGGGGAGTTACAACTTTCAAGCTTGTTCCTAATGATCCACATTATGGATCCAAGCTTGAGGGGGAGTGTTAAACTAAAAGAGTTAAATAGCTGGAGTATAAGACAAGCTTCAGTTGGAGTGCTAAACAAGGAACCGAGTAAAAGGAAGGGTCTAACTACAAAGAAGAACTTGGTTAGCATTGTTGGAAAGGAACTAAGTCACATGTGTGGTAACTTGGCTCAGAAAAGTCACATGTGACTCCTTGAAGACCGTTGGCACATATTGGGAAAAGTCTTCCCTTCCCTTTTGTTATGGCAGATTTGGTTTGTACCCATTTCGGGTAAGTTTTGTCTTTAGTGTTTGGACTGTATAAAAGAGTGTAATGTGTATGTATAGGTAGGGTTTTCGTGTGCTCTTACTATATATATGTTGTAAACAACATTTGTAAAGCTTAAGAAATGAGAAGACTCTTCTTCCAACTCTCTCTTTCTCAATTCTCAATCAGATTCTCTTCTTCTCTAATCACATACTATTGAGAATTTTCACAATTAAATCTAAAGATCCATATGTACATGTACTCGGATCAGTGGGCTCAACAACAACAGTAACACAATATGGTCCTTAAGTAACATACGTGAACAAATATTTGCATGTCCCAGCTTGATTGCACCAACTTCAATTAGTCAACCTACAATTAGTTGTTGTCTTGGAATGCTTTACTTTCTCAATAGAAAACTCCTTAACTTAGTTTGGTTTCTCGAAACATATATGAGCATGTTTGACTCAATCATGGTGTAGCCATCAACAACAAATTGTTGGAGTAGAAACTTATATCAAAGTAGAATATGCTTCTCATTTTTTCTTTCCTGAAGTCGAAATATAAACCACTATCGCATGTTAATATTTGATTTGTCTTCTTATCTATATCAGTTGTCTTACGCTTTTGATACCAACTTTGTAACCATGCTCACCCCTAGGAAATAGTATGGGATATTTTATAGCCATATAGGAAGGATGTAGCTTATTAATTCTTTTAAAATTTCTAGACATTCCTTTAATAATAAGATTACGCTTATCCATATTCTCTTCAAAATCACCAAAAATTAAAGCAACACCCTCAAAAGCAGTTGCTTCACAATATAGCCTTCTGTCTGTTTCCTTTTCAAAATTACCTTTATTTCTAGACTTTCTCCTTCGTTCATATCAAACTTTTCTTTGGCACACCGGAAAGATTTAACATGAAGACTAAGCTAATCCAAGATTTTTACGATAACCTCAATAATCTATTCTCTGAATTTCTTTCTCTTGTTTTCCTTAGAGTCATCCCTTCCTTTGTTGCGAACGATTGAACCATTATAACTTTAAAATGTCAAACACATTAATAAATCCATATGACACACAAAATATTATCACAATACCTCATTATATTCATTCGGTTATGTATCTCATTCTCAATGTTAACAATATACAGTTGTGAGAATTTAGAATAAATCTCCATTTTTTTGCTTTAAAGAACCCATTAGATGATAGTTTTGTTCTTGAAAAGTAAACATTTGGGGACCACGACCTTTATTTACTGGTATATCGACGTTTCCTCAAATAGATGTGAACGTGAATATCATGTTGTAAACTATGATATTGTCTCTAAATCTTTTTGAAAGCACATCATTATTTGTTAACAAAACTTGCAGTCATTTAGGAGAATCTCTTAACAAAGGCAACTAAACTTGTCCTCATAAACAAAACAACGCCCTGTGTATATTGTTTTGGTTGATCTTTGTCTCTTGTATATGCGTTGATCATACCAAAATAAAGTCCCACAATATTCAAAAGTGTATGGTGGCTCACCATCATTAATGTAGCATGTAAGTATGAATTTTTATTAGATGAAATGATTTTTAAAGTAATTGATACATAATAGGATAGTAATATTTACTTGTTTCTTTGGCAAGTCGACTTCCCTTAAAATATGTTGATGTAGACATGCTTAGTTTCACGGATATTGGCATCTTTGAGAGGACCATAAAAAATTTTGATACTTTTCTCAATCATGCATAATAACTCATATCTCTGTTTCGCCTCATTTATAAGTTCTTCATCTACTTCATCTTCATCTAGATTGGGAGTATCCTCGAACAGACTTACTGAGGTAATCATCATCTTGAGAGGAAAAATCATATTCGACATTATTAATGTATTCATCACTCTGTAAGTTTCCACAAAGCAAAGTACCAAATTAATAATAGTTACAGATAGTATGTTGGAAACATACAATACATTTGAAAACGAAATTTAACTTTGTTGTACCACTTTCAAATATTTCATATCCAGAACAGTCAGACTCATTATCCGAGTTAAAGAGATCGTCGATGGCATGATAGTTAGATGACTCCCTAACAATATTGGTAACCAGACAGATATAAACTGCAAAAATAAAATGAAATAAATCGTAAGTTCACCTATAGCAAATGTAAACTTCCTTATGTAATAAATAAGGTATTATAATAGAAAGTAGAATAGAACATTAAAAAGAGAAAATCCAACTGAACCGGTAGTAAAATTACTTTTTTATGTGTTGTTCACTTAGCTTGTCACGAAAGGAAAACTCAATTCTAGTAGGTAAATCTTCTTGGAAGAAAATTTGAATTAGCTTGATTAACGTTAATTCCAAAGATTGTGGCTGATTAAGATCCTGTTTGTTTGTGTTTTTGTAAAGAAAATGTGACTAGTTATCGACCAAATAATAACTTTCTTTAAAATTTGATATTAATTATAAGTTCTTTTTACATCATTTGTGTTAGTCAAGATGATTGGCTAATAGTCAAATTAAAAAGAGGGCCTAATAAAAATTAAAGTAATGAAAATTATCATAATAATTGATCGTAGGTACTTAGATAAGAAAATAACAACAAAAAATTATTGTATTCGTAACCGGACAAACATGTATCTATTCAATATGCGAGATAAGATAACTGTTGTGTTATAATTTACGTATTTCAAACTATAGCTCATAAAAAGAAAAATCATATGTAAATACATAACTGTATTTACAAACGTTAGATAAAAATAGTATTGATGAATTATAACCAAATATGAAGGTATCTTTCTCAAACTCATATCTTCTTGCCACATCAGCTTTTGTTTTAGAAATTTTTTATTTTTTAATAAAAAAAAATCAAAAGATAATTCTTATTTACTTAATCACATTACTTACTATAATATGGACACTCAAATGTCTCACATCAAATTAAGTTATATTATGTTGTAATCTATATAAACCAATATATTGATTAGAAGTACTTAATCACATTACTTACTATAATATGGACATTCAAATGTCTCACATCAAATTAAGTTATATTATGTTATAATCTATGCTAAACCAATATATTGATTAGAAGTATAATATATCGTATCATATGGCCAAAATTGTTGCCACATCAGCTTATATTTTATAAATATTTAAGAAAAAAAAAAACTCAAAACAATTATTTGCTTAATCACATCACTTGCTGTAATATGGAAATTCAAAAGTCTCACATTAAATTAAGTTACATTTGAAACTTCTTTACAACTCGATTTTACATGACCGAAAACTTCCCGGTCCGGTTTGGAAACGACACAATCTCTAATTATTATAAAAGCGAAATATGTTATATAAAACATTAATTCATTTTTATTCTATTTTATATAAAATATCTATTTTATATCCTTCTTCTCTTTCATATAGTTATATTATTCAGAACACCAATACATAAAATATTTGATATAAATACCAATATATAGAATGCCTATTTAATATATGATTCATGTGTAATATAAATTAATTTTCATGTGTCATTTAAATTAAATAATCTTTTGGCTATGATATTGATTAGAAGTCATGTGTAATATATTGTATGTCTCTTTGCATTAGTAAATTAGTAACGCTTTCAAGAAAACCGGATAGATCAATGTCATAGTTGATTCATATTCCCCCCTTAATCACAACCAATGGACTAAACGTTAGACATTAACTAAACGTTACCTTAAATTATCCCCCACTTTGTAATTTACTCACTAAAGCTCACTATCTCACATTAAATTTATATTTTCGTATACAAATATTAGTCCTTCGCTTCAGCTTCTCAAACGATTTGAGAGATAACAAACCATCATATTAATGCCTTCATCTCCACTTACCAAAAGATGACACCACAAATTATCGTCCCCTCTTCCAAATCATTCACTTTTGATATCCTTGATGTAATAGGCGGCCAATTCTGAAATGAAGAGGTCATTGCACGACTCCTGCATCATTGGGAAGCTAGGAATTTCAAAAAGAGCAATATTCTAATGGGCATTGAACTCCTCTTCTTGGACTCCAAGGTACATTGAAATCTATTTCTTCTAAATATTATTTGGATTTTTATAGGATTTGAATAATAGATCGAACTTTTTTGATATTATTATTAACAAAAGATAATGTTTGATGAACATATTTGAAACTAATGTAGATATTAGTTACACATTTTATTTTAGCTAATGGAATATGAGTTAAAAATAATATGTATATATATATTGATTTGTTATTATAACTAAACAAAAATGTAGATGCATATTATTATTCTCTAACCATATAAGTGAATTACTTAAACGTATGATTTAAATATTAAGTTACAGCTTCACGGAAATTTGTTTCTTAAAATTTCCTTAAAAACACTTTTACATCGACATGTCATTCAATTTTTTTTGTGCTGATGCTTCAGAAAATTTTTATATTAAAATTATTATATTATCTTTATACTGTTAAAGAACAATGCTACAATAGATATATTATTTGATATATGAATACAAGCAAAGCAAACAAATCTATTAAAATGATATTGAAAATAGAAAACGATAGTATGATTTATTAATCAAAATCACAAACATAGAGAATTTAAAAAGAAACTAAAGAATATGAATATATGACCAATGCTCACAACTATCTCGAATCTACAATTGCAGAATTTTCTCCATTCGCGATTCTCTGCTTCATTTGTTGAATATTGGTGGTTAAAATGCATAATTTTTCTGGGATTTCTCCATTATTTTAAATAATTAAATCCTATTTAACCGGTCAAATAAATGGTTTTCTTTAAAATATTACTAAATGTTACTAATTTACGTTGCAAACAAACTATTTAATATTGTTTGATGTTTTACAAAAATCACATATCTATACTAATAAAAGTTAGTTATTAGTATAGATATTCAACCGTTTTACAAAGTATTTATCTTTCTTACTCGAACTCATAAGACTTTAAAAAAACTATTAAAAAGTTGTCAAAAATATTTTAAATTTTTCTTAAATAATTATGTATAATTATATTCGAGTTTACTTGCTAAAATATTTATATAAAGATACAAAAAGATCAAACTTTTACGAAATTTTAAATAAGAAAATAAATATGTTAAACAAAAATATATATAGATGCATATATAGTATAAGAACCGGGCGTAGCCCGGTATTATCTCTAGTATTAATAAATAAGGTTACATTACTAATGCATGTGATTTTAGTAATTTACCATCAAGAAAAACTCACAAAATTAATGGAATATACGGATTATTAGATCTAATTTGATAACGGGAAAATTATATCCATTCAATGCCAAATGGTTAATTGAAGAGTCTGTTAAAGAAGAAGTAAAATTAATCTCTTCGATAAATGTGAAGGTCAATTAGTTAAACTAATATCCGTACATACTTGGTTTAAATTATCTAGTTAATTGTACCTTCAATTAAAATGTTTCAAAAATTTCAAAAATTTAGAAGGTGGCACTAAATAACATGATAAATGAAAGGATGTGGCCGAATACAAAGGCATCTCTAAAAGGACTCTTTATTTTGAAGTTTCCAAAACTCTATATTTGAAGTTTCAAAGTGTTTCTCTCCAAAAGTAAAAGTTCAAAACTTACTTTAAAACTATTTGTATTTTATACAATGGTCCTTATATTTGTTACAACTAATATAAATTCATAAAACTTTTAATAAATAACTAATACATATATAAAAATATTACAACAATATTAATTAATAAAAACTTATATTAAAATATAAAGCTAGAAATAAAAATACATAATTAAATATTGCATTACAAAAAATATCATATTATTTCACAAAATTATTTCCGTAATGCTCACATATGTGATCAACTAGTGCATTTCGAAGTAAGAAATGACTCTCTTTATTTTTAATTTGTAGATTACAAGCTAAAAATTGTTGAAAATGAAAATCTTCATTTTCTGCCATTTCAACTGTTGCTTCTACCACTGATCTTGTATCTTTTATCGGTGCATTGATATCACGTTCATCTTCAATTATCATGTTATGCATAATAATACATGCCATCATTATATCATGCAAAACCTCCTTCTTCCAGTAACGAGATGATCATGTAATGATAGCAAACTTCGACTGAAAGACTCCAAATGCACGTTCAACATCTTTTCGACATGCTTCTTGTTTTGCTGCAAACAATTTTTTCTTTGGACCTTGGGGATTGCTTATTTTTTGAACAAGAGTTGACCATTTTGGATAAATTCCATCAGCTAAATAATAACCCGTGTTAAATTCATTTCCTTGAATAACGTAATTAACTGGAGGAGCAATACCTTGAGCAAGTTTTGAAAATAAATTGGATGACTTCAAAACATTAATGTCATTGTTGCTGCCAGGCATACCAAAATAGGCATGCAATATCCATAAGTCGTAATCTGCAACCGCTTCGAGAATGATAGTTGGTGATCCGCTACGGCCGGCAAATTGTCCCGCCCATGCAGTTGGACAATTTTTTCACTTCCAATGGTAGAATTTTCTTTTCGAAAATATTAATTTTTATTATGCATTAAACCTTATTATCTTACCAATATTTGAATCTTGAAAATGATATAAAAAAATTTTAAAAATATTAATTTTATCATGCATTAAACCTTATTATCTTACCAATATTTGAATCTTGAAAATGGTAGAATTTTTTTTCGAAAATGTTAATTTATATTATGCACTAAACCTTATTATCTTACCAATATTTGAATCTTGAAAATGATATCAACAAATTTCGAAAATTTTAATTTTATCATGCATTAAACCTTATTATCTTACCAATATTTGAATCTTGAAAATGATAGAATTTTTTTTTGAAAATATTAAATTTTATTATGCATTGAACCTTATTATTTTACCAATATTTGAATCTTGAAAATGATAGAAATTATTTTTGAAAATATAAATTTTAATTATTATTCAACCATCATTCTCTATAAATAATAGACTTCAAGCAATAAGAAAACCACAACTCCAAATAAAAACAAAATATGGAGAAAAGCAGAGGCTCATCATTCAATCAACAAGAAGATGAGCTATTATGTTGTGTGTATTTAGAAATATCCCAAGATCCCATTGATAGCAATAATCAATCTCTTGGAAAATTGTGGGAAAAAATAGGTAAGAGTTACAATGAAAAAAAAATGAGAGTTGGGAAAGTAAGAGCACAAAATCTCTACAAAGTATAATGAATACTATCACATACACCGTTAGAAATATAAAGAGCTGCATAACACAAGTGGAAAACATGCATCCAAGTGGTGCATCTGAATTTGACATTGTAAGTATTTTCTTACTCATTATATATCTGATATTTATCTTGTAAATAACCAATTTTTATATTTCATTACCCAAATACTCCTAACATTGAAAGCAATACTCTCGGCTCTCCAACATCACAATTTCCAAAAACACCTTCATTTTCAATCAATTTAAATAGTAATGATGGCGGATCAACTTCATGTCCTATTGGATCAAAGAAAGCAAAACTCAAAAGGAAGACTACCGAAGGTAAATATTAAGGTTGCTGATACTTTGATATCATCAAATGAACAAATCCCTAATCTTTTAAAAGAAAGTTCAACAAGCAGGGGAAAAAGTCATGAGATGATTGAATTGCAAATGCAAAATGAAGCAAAAAAGTTAGCTTTAAAAGAAATAAAAGAAGAAAATAAAATATTGCTAAAAGACTTAGCTTCTATCAGTGATATTAATACTCGTGAGTACATTCGTTCTGAACAAGAAAGAATTGTACAAAAAAGACGTCAAGAACAACAACAACCACCTTCGGTTACACAAAATTTGTTTGGACAATATTTTGAAAATTTTGGAGTTTCCGGAGCAAGTTTACCAGATTACTAGTGGTGTTGTAATCTTCATGTAACTTTCTAAAATGTTTTTTATTAAGTTTATTTTATTATATTCTTGTTGTCTAATTCTACTTTTAAAATAATATAAATCTTGTTTTAATTTTATTTTATTTTATGTATAAAAATTAAATTTATAGAAATAAATTTAAAGATTTATGAGATATAAAAAAATTTAAAGATTAAAATGAGAATGAGAAAATATTTAAGAATAATAAATAAAATATATAATTGTAAGGACCAAAATGCAAATAAAAAGATTAAACTTCAAATCATAAATAAAATATATAATTGTAAGGACCAAAATGCAAATAAAAAGATGAAACTTCAAATTTGAAGTTTTGAGTAGTGACACTCTATATTTAAAGTTTTACTACCCAAAACTTCAAATTTAGAGTTTTAGAGTTCCTTTTTGGAGAACAAAAAACTCTATATTTGAAGTTATAGAGTGTCTTTTGGAGATGCCCTAAGGCAACTGAATATCCTATTGTAAGTACACATAAATCGCATAAAACTTTTATTTATTATCTCTGCTTCGTTTTCTACTTCAAATTCTTATTCATGACCTCTAAAAACACAGATCAACAACAAAGGTATTGTATATATCATGTCTGCCAAAGCATGTCCTGATCACAGTAGCATTTCTGTGCTACTTCTTATTTCTTCTTCTTAACCTACGATCAGTAAGTAAAAATTTCAAGAAATATGCGACGACAGACACATTCTCTGCCGAGTTTTACTAGAGAAAAATTGCTAAGATATAGTTAGCAATTCTTCTCTATTTTTATGACAATAAAAGACGAGTGTCTCAAATTGTTTCAGAAAGTATCCAAGGCAAATTTCAAATTGTATATTTGCCACACATACCTACAAATTTTAGAAGCCAAAAATTAATTTACTTCAGCTAAGTAAAATAATATTAAGTTTATCAAAACTATTAAAAATATTATCAATTTAGAAGTATAATATTTAAATTATTCTTCTTAGTGTTATATATAGTATTGTGTTTTAAAATGAAAAAAAAGTTAGTATTAAAATTACACCAAATATAGTATAATTTCAACACTTAGATAATATTGTAGTTAAAAATGTCCTTTCAAGTATGAACTACATTAATCATGAACACATATATCCATACTTACATACTATATATTAGTGG